>JASCZW010006446.1:0-95375 GCA_034211315.2 Aedes japonicus | reverse complement strand
AAAAAATAATGTTCAGACAAAGTGTAGAAAATAATATGATGCATGATTTTGCCGAACTAAGTGTATCGGTATATTTTATTGTTCAAAAATTAGGGGTAATTTCAACGAAAAGCATGTTCGATTATATGCAGTCTCCCAGGAACACCCGGGCTCATTTATGTAGCTTTATGTTCCTCGATACGCATTAAAACAAGAATTTGATGTTTTTTTCGTCAATTATCGCCTAAACAATCATAAGGTCGAAAAGAAAAAAACTCATGTTTTAAGTTAGAAGTACTCCTAACTTTTGAATGATACAGGGCTGGTAGCGGGTTTATGGATAAATAATAGTGACTTTAGTGACTAAAATAATAAAAATAGTGACCAAATAGTGACCAAATAGTACAAAAGTGATTTCCAAAATTTAGTATTGTTTTGATCTTTTATACATTTGTTGTATAAGTGCAGTAAAAATTAACTAAGTGATCACCCCCGTTTGCAAAAATGAATAATACTGCGGCGCAGTGTCACTTTTGTGTTTCTTTTTGTAAGAAGCGACGAATTCAAGCGACTTTTTATCTCCGCGACCTCCTAGACTTGGTCCGCAGCTCGTTTTTGTGAAGACGGGTCTATACGCACAGTTGAAACGCCTTCCAGCATGGTCTGTGCTAGAATTATTTCTGACATATCGTGCTTCCAATTCCTTTTTTGAGCCGTTGCCATGTGAAGCTGTTTTCACTAACTTAAGCACCTCAAGGTATTTTGGCTCATCTGTAGCCGTTTTCTTAGTAAAAACTGGTTCCAATACTCCTCAATTCTGTACTCTGTACTCAAAGTCAGCACCAAGCGTTTTAACAAGTTCCATTCGTTAATAAGAAGATCATAGTTGACCTGAATCGGAAGTAACTTGACGATTTTCACAACATACTTGGAGCTTTCACTGTATGCATCCAGCTGGTGGGTTGAGGCATTGGCAATATTTTATAAACGAGTTCTGCAAACCAGACTTTTGACCTGGGAATACATCTTTATTTTCTATACTGGGGTACAATTAAAAAAAATCGCATCGCGACCGTCACGAAAAGTGGTCAGGTTTTGAGCATTAATATCTCAGTCATTTCTCAATTGGTTTTCAAAAATTTTACACCAATCGATCGGAAGTATTTCTACGCATCAATTTCAATAGAAAACATTGTTGATTTCAGAGCCACGTACTATTGAAAAATTTATAAATATTGTTTTAAAAAGTAAATTAACTCTACATTCTAGGTTCTAAGGGGTAATATATGACCCCAATGGCTGTATACAATCACAGAGTTTGAATAAAAGTGTACACTGTCTTCGGCAAATTTGTTTTCCATCAATTCTTCTATCTGGAAAATATAGAAAAAAATTATGAGTTGAAGGCCTAATTGACGACCAAGAACATCCTGGATATGAAGAAGTTCAGGAAGAAAAAATAAATGCCTTATTAATCACTACGTAAGCCGTTGTTTTAGAATATTGTACATTTGTATACATGTAATCAAATTCTCGAATTGATAATCTTGTTTAATTCAATATTTTGCTTATCTTGTCTGGGATGTTCTAGGTCAGTTCAATAAATGTAACATACGAGTTCTTCTGAACTTCAGATCTACAGGTATTCGTAAACAGTAAGACCTTCTAGGAGTCAGCTATATAAGGTTACGATATTTATTCAAACATATTGAATGAACCTTTTGGAATAAACAGTCATTATTTGATAACTCGGTGATGTTCTAGGTCATCAAAACTGTCCTTGAGTTTAGAACTTAAGATCGACGAGTAGTTACTATACATGAGAACAAGTCGAGTTATTAGTGACGAGACATCTGAGGACAGTCTACACTATTGTAGATTCAGAACAAGATCAGTATCTGTCGAAGATCAAGCTAAGGTATTGGAATGTATAATGGAGAACTAATATTCGCTAATTTAAGTTACAATATTCGATTAAATAGTGTGAAACGCTCTAGCATTGATATAATGAGATATCTTGAAATTCTAGGTTCATAAAAACTGATCCTTGAAGTTCAGAACTTAAGATATACAGTAGTAAACTAGCATTTTGAGCTATACAAAGCTACGATAAATATTCAAACATATTCAATGAACTTATGGATAAGTCCTTAGCTAGTTTCAGTATCATTCAAACTTTCCTTCAAAATTTAAGGTCTACAATTGTAACAATATCTTTCTGGGCTATACAAAGTTAAGTTAGTTTGTTTGGCATATAATATCCCAAGATTATCTCATAGTGTCCGTTGGTCTTCCAGGACATTCATTGAATATATTTGAATACATATCATAACATGTTATAGAGGATAAAGCTACTGTTACAAATGTACATTTTAAGTTCTAATCTCCTGGGTTGTTTGGACGACCCAGCACATCTCTAAACCAGATTTCCTACATTATTCAATCTTTTCTATGTTATGCAGTATCAAATCCAACAGAACTCACTACGCTTGTATAAGTTAAGCCTGAAAGGACAGGTAGAAAGTTCTCAATATTGTTTAAAATGTCCTCTGTAAGTGAAGTATTGGCATGCCACACATTGGGCTTACGAACTCTAACGACGATGGTTCGCACCAACCTTTCTAGATCAGCGTACATTAGATGTATGAGTGGTTCTTCCCTCTAGAAGAAACCTTAGAAAATATCATTGAAATATATTAGTTTGCTTATCAATAGCTTGTAAACTTTATCACAAATTTATAGATCAAATTCTACTTAAAAAGTTTTACAACTTTGCCAAAAAAGCCCTTTATTTGATTTACAATTCATTCCCACTTTTCTCGACTATTTGGATACCAAAAGAGTAGTCCGCTTTTGCAAAAACTGAATCTAACAGAATATTTTTGAAACAAAGTGAGTATAAATGAAAAATGACTTGATTATGTTTTGTAGTTTCTTAATTGGACAATTTTGTTTGCAGATTGGATAAACGTTTTAGGTATTCACTCCTATCCCGTTCGATTCGTCATGGACTTCACTGGGTTTATTTGTATAGAAATATGAAAAATTATTATGAAATAGCTGGAACATTGTAAACACAATGAAAGATGTTATACTATGAGACCACGTGCGTCGCATTCAAGCTAAATCTAGAGTGCTGTGACCGACCAGCGCTCTGTATTTGACAAGTTCAATTGAGGTAGAGGTGGGACAGCGTTCGCCAGGGCATCTAGTTTTACTTCTCGACTTTTACGTAGTATGGCCAGATCACTTAATTTTGTTGACTATTGTACAATAGGAACAAGTGATTTTTTAAAATCTTTTTTACAATCGACGGTGTGAAAATAGTGACTTTAGTGACCATTTTCTGAAAAATAGTGACTTTAGTGACTTTTGGATGCAAATAGTGACTTTTTAGTGACTAGACTCAAAATAGTGACCAAGTCACTAAAAAGTGACCCGCTACCAGCCCTGATGATAAGCTGTTATAATAAAACAAATTTTAGACACCCTTACGAAAAGCAGAAAAATAGGTCTTCCATGGTCGAATAATTCTGCTTTGGACCCAGCTTTGGACGAATGGCCAGTTTTAAGTGGCCCGAAAATTTTATTATTGCATTGGGTTGACATTGAAACCGGTAATTGTGCGATTATGGCGGACTGTGGCTGGTGGACAAAGCCCTGTCCGAACCGAATCTTCTTTATTGTTGCTTACGGAACTTTAACGCTAGGGCCATGCGTCTCGTGAAATCATTTCGATGGACCTGAATGAAGAGAGGAACGAAGATACAGTACGAAGTAAAATTCTAAAAAGTGGACGAGGCTCAGTTATAAAATCAGACACCGGCAACAAAGCAGAATAATTTTGCAGCTGAGGGGTGTGGCTATTTCTGTATTTGTCATGGAATGGAACTAAATGAAATAAAAAAGAGAAGAAGGCAATTTGAACCATTTCTTACCCGGTTTTGAGGACCCGGAAAGGGAAAAACCATCATACTGAGATTTGTATGGGAACAAAAGTAGGTAATTTTTAAGTAAAAAAAAAATGAACTACTTATACTAATAGCACTAAATTGTAATTTTAATGCAAAAATTTTGTTGGTTCTTCTGATCAAATGGTGTATTAATGAAGTCATTGTGTTCAACTGAACGAGAGTTATTATCTTTCAAAAACCTTTCACTTGTGCGTTACGCTCTCATTTTTCAAATTTTTTGAAGTGACACCCCGTATAGAAAAGAGAAACGTCCTACGTTAAAAATTCTTAAGTTCTGAAGCAGCACTTGAAAGTAAACATAAACATATAAACTGCCAACAGGAGTAAGTTATCAGTTACACAAATTAATCCAATATTAAAGCTTAACCATTTCAGCTTGATTTTCCAGCCACATCCTGTACTGCGGAACACATATTTGAAGGTTTCAAAATATTTTCAAACAATGTTGAAATTTCGTCACTAATAGGTGGGGTGAATAGTAACATCCTTGAGAATGTAAAACCATTTTAAAATGTTTCTGTTTGCTATCGTACCTTTTAGCTCGTTACACTTATTCTAGTGATTTTACAACTTCTTGATCCCGTCCGAAAAGTAATTTTCCGGTGTGCCAAATACTTCGTCGATGATTTCTTCACGTGAGCTGATATTTTTTTATGAGCCTTCTTTTGATGTATGGGAACAGATAATAGTCTGAGGGAGTTAAATAGGCTGAATACCGAATGCGGAAGCAATTGGAGCCGTGAGTCCTTGATTTTAGCCGTGGTTGTGATGCTCTTGTGCGCCGGCGCATTGTCTTGCAAAAACAAAATTGTTTTTCTCTTTATGGAGGCCGTTCTGCAGTGATTTCGGTCTTCAATCGCTCCAATAATGCACAGTAAAGGGCGAACACGAAATTATTGCGACACATTCAACAGGGCATAACTTTTTTACCATTGGGTAAAAATCAACCAAATTTTGCACACTTTCTCATTGATGTGTATTGTTTACATGCTGTCAAACTCGAAGTCGAGTTTTTCGATTCAACGAAAATGGAGGTGAATCAACGCGAGTCAAGAGAACAAATTCTTTCCAAACACCTGGAATTTCCTGACCTGTCGCACTGGCAGTTGGGAAAAATGTTGAACATTCACCATTCAACCGTCTCCAGAGTGTTGAAGCGGTTCCAGGAGCGGTTGACGTTGGACCACGGCAAAGGAGCTGGAAGAAAACCGGGACCGGAGAACAAAAAGACGGAGGGAAAGGTGAAGCGGATGATTAAAGCAAATCCCAACGTCTCAAGCCGTAATTTGGCTAAAAAGATCGGCATGTCGCAGAGCTACGTCCAGAATGCAAAGAAGAGAGCTGGACTCCATACATACAAGGTACAGAACTTCCCAAACCGCGATGAGCGGCAATAATCGACGGCTAAAACTCGGGCACGGAAACTCTACGAGAAGATGCTGACAAAATATGGCTGCTGTGTGATGGACGACGAAACGTATACAAAAGCCGATTTTAAGCAAATTCTGGGGTTGGAGTGGACGACAAATTTAAGAGGAAGAAAATGTTGAAGTTCACCTCCAAATATCTCATTTGGCAGGCCATCTGCTCTTGCGGACTGAGGAGGTAGCCTTTCGTGATAAAGGGCACAGTAAATGGCGAGATCTACAAATCTGAGTGCCTCGAGAAGCGCCTTTTGCCGTTCTTGCAGCAGCACGACGATGCTCCGCTATTTTGGCCAGATATGTCATCATGCCACTATTCTAAAAGTGTCCTGGAGTGGTATGAGGCCAATTCTGTCCATTTTGTTCCAAAGGACATGAATCCGCCAAACTGTCCGGAGCTGCGCCCGATGGAGCAGTAATGGGCAATGATGAAGCGTGAACTTCGGAAGAGCAAGAAGACAGTCAAAGATGAGAAGAACATGTTAAGAAAATGGAAAAAAAACTGAGAAACTGGTACCGGATGACACTATAAAGACTTTGATGAAGGGCATCAAGCGAAAATGCGTTCAATTTTACACTCAAGGCTCCATCGATTAACTTTTATTTTGATTTTTGAAGTAAATATATGTATAAAACTACCCTAAAATTTTGGTTTGATTCTAAACATTATAAGAAAATTGGCATGACATTTTCGGTGTCGCAATAATTTCGTGTTCGCCCTTTACTAGTTTGTCTTGACCAGGCTTCTCGAAACCCTTGGGTTTTTGCAAGTACAGCTATTCCTTCAGTTGTCCGTGCAAGTATGAATTTTTCACATCCAAGTGACTGCCCGGCAATAGTCACGGGGCCCTCAACCGTTGTTTGAGTAGCTATAGGTGCGAAAACAGAGTCTTAATTGATGCCATACTGTTGCGAAAAGCCCTGCGCAACCAAGTGGACCTTTTACTTGGTGGCGTTAGCGGCGCTGTCCTCCTTCTTCTTATAGACCCACTGCTGATTGCTTTTCAACCAACCATTCATTCTGTACACACATTGCAGCTTCTCGAAATTCTATCTCGGAGCTTCGAATTGCTTCTTCGTAGCTTCCAGGATCATCTTCCACAACCATTAGCACATCAACAACAAAATCCGGAAGACTCTTCGGTAGAAACCCTCCGGTTGAAGACATTGTTGGTACAGCGCGGCCGTCGTTGAGATCTTGATCATCCCAATGATAGAATTCTTCATCGGAATCGTGTTCAGATCCCCCTTGACGTAATTGCTCCTCCTGAAGTAAATTCTCTTCCTGCGACTGTTCCTCTCGAGTACGTGCTTCGTTCTGTACTGCCCATTCGTCGCCTACCGCTTCTTACTGCTCATAACCCTACCCGGTTTCGTCCGCGGTAACCGCTTCCAGTTCCGTAATGTATGAACCGAACCGTTGACCGAAGAAGCGCGCATCGCGACAGATCGTGATGTGGTTGGCTTCAGGATTTAGAACCTGAATGCCTTGCGATCCCCCACAGTATGGGAAGGTCCATTGATTATGTCACGCAGTTAGGGGGGAGGGGGATTTTGGGAAAACGTGACGATGCATACAAAAAAATTTGAAGGTCCATACAAAAAACGTGATTTTTTTTCGTGACGTAATTAATGGACATTCCCTATCCGTCAAAAACTAGCTTCTGTGCTTTGCTGAGGGCTGTATGCACCAGGCTCTTCTATCAGAGGCTGTAGGGAAAGAAGTACTTGGAAGTTTATCTGTAAAGCAGTCCTTAGAGTCCTGCTGAAGTCCAAAATCCTGCATCTTGAATCCTACTCCGAGATTTCCTGATTTCAGCTGTTGAAAAAAACTCAAGGAAGAACTTGGTCCTTATAAATTCACTTCGGTACTGATTTTAATACCAGAATTCATGAAAACAAGCGCTTTCTCCGAAAGTTTCTTTGGTGAAATGAACCGGTCTGTGCGGCTGTTGGACACAGCATCGATGCTGAACACTTTTTCGTCGGAAAACAGTATTATCATTTTTTCCATCTTCAACAAAGAAAGCGATGTCTTCGAATGAGTCACTCGTAGTTCCTTCTCCCACACCGCAATGAATTGGCGCTTTACTTTAGCCTTAGAAGATGCGTGCATGTCTTCTTTGATGATTATTCGCATGGATTTTTCAATGAACGTTGGCGTCCTTGGCAAGCTTCCTGATGGAACGCACCGGGCTGCGAGCGATCTTTGCACGGACCAATTTAATCAGGTTTATCGTACCTGCAAACCTCGGTCCTCTATTTTCGGCTTGTGCTGTTAACTTTTTGATACGAAAAAATTTTGCCAAATGACATCCGACCATTTTGGCAATCTCCTTGGGCGTCTTTTGGCCGAACAGCAAACTCGTAATCACTTATTTTTCACAGATTTTCATTTATTTGCTATAAATAAATTCAGAAGTTCTGATGCAGCACTTGAAAGTAAACATAAACATATACACTGTCTACAGAAATAAATCATTAGTTACACGAGTTTACCTAAATTAAAGTTTAAAGTTTATCCAGCCTGTCTTGTGGAATACATCTTGGAAGGTTCTAAAATATTTTCAAACAATGTTGAAATCCCGTCATTAGGGGTGGACGCCAAATCAAACATCTAAATCAACAGGGAAAGACCATGGTCCTCATTGCACACCGGAAGCTCAATAAGAAAATAAAGAAATTCAATAAAAATCTGATCCAAGATGCAATTCCTCCCTATGCACACAACAAGAAGGGTGTGCAAGAAACATGATGGTTGTAGGGCATAGCAGTTTACATCAAATTAGTACAGACAAACCCCCCCTTTTAATCATGGCCAACTAATACGAGACATGTCATCGCAAACAAGTCATCACCATCGTCATCATCTGTGCCAGCGTCGTTGCAGGACGTGAAAGTTTATAAGATCCCCTTCGCCCGTCACCGAGCTCTGCTTTCCTCCTGGTATGAAAAGAAGTTCCTCCACCAGAAAAGAAAAAACATCCAAAGTGAGCATTTCATGCATAATTTATACCACCCCCCACCTAGATCATCTTAACCGTTCACGGTTAATCTTTTGTTCTGCCATCGCCAGTCATTGCGCGAGGGGGACGAACTTTCTCGGGAAGGCAAATGAGGGAAATCTTTCGTGCAAAGCTAGCGAGACATTTCCTGCACACAAGTTGACTTTAATTCAATTTGCCGCGCAGTCGTTCTACGCTTTAAGTAACGCGGAATGGGATGGGTGACTATGATAGTACCGTAAAACCGGGGGGAGTTGATCGAGGGCGATGTCAATCAGAGAAGGTTAGGAACAATTATGTTCATGGTTCGGGAGGAAGTGCGTTTGTTTGGCAGTGTTTGTCATTCATTGCAATATTCAGGTAATCTGAGAACAACATATAGGGCCGGGATTACAGCAAATCAGACTTCGTAGATTTCTCTTCATCGACTATATCTCGTTTGAAATAAGGCTACAAAAAACGGGTTTGTTTGCAATGGGATCTTGGATCTGAGGTGAAAAAGTGCAGTGCGGCTTGTTGCAAAAGAGCGCCTGTCGACGAAAAGAAATCGATGAAAATGAAAGTCGATAATGAAAGTTGATCAACTAGGATATACCCATTTTACGAACTAAGTTGCCCACAACGACGTACATTTGACAGAAAATCAAAAACATGCAGCTTATGCAAACACATTCGTTACACATCCCTTGTGTTTAAGCCTTTATGCGTGAAATGAATATAAATAAAACGTTATCAACACAATCCCATTCCTACGGCAAACTGGGTAGTCGTTTAATAATGCATAGTTTATCCATTGGGATAGTACAACTTTACTGCAAACAAAACACCGTGCGTCTCCATAAAACACGTGCTGCGTTTCGCAAAATTGATCGTACCACCACCGCATTTAATGCTGTGCAAATCCCGGAAGCGGCTAAAACTAAATTAACAATAACTTTCGACGAAAACCACAACCGGAGTTTGGTTTACCGGCCAACGGGGGGTGATGGGCAGTTCAAAAATCATAAACTCTGATTCCGGACGAACTCATAATTTAATTTGCTCTGCGTGCAAATCCAACCAAACTCGGATTTAAACCGATTTACCACCACTCCCGGCCACCAGGTAGGCCACCCGCTATTGGCTTTGTATCGATTTATTTATTCATCATTTTAAATACAAGCGGAAAAACTTTCAGCTCCGACGCTTGCGACCGGATGGCCTGCTGCGGTGGTGATGGCGGTGGTGATTTGAAGCGATCATCATAACACGGTTATGGAAATTCATCGAGAGCGATAAACAAACAACCAACAACCGGGATGGAGTGCTTGCTGGTGTTTAGCGTTCGCTATCACTTTGAATTGGATTTAAGCTGGCATTCAGTTGATCAGCGGGGCGCGTTAATGTGGTCAAAACTTACTCACATTAACCATGTACAACATTTTTTTTTGGTTTTGGGAATTTGGACTACCGCGTTCATTGGTTTGAATTTTTTGCACAATCATGTGGTGTTGCAGCAAAATTGTGTTTGTGTTGAATTAAATTTTCAGTATGGTACAGGGGAGCATTGCTTAAGTAATTTTGAGTGGCATGAAATGCGAGTGATCCATCAAAACCACCGTACGCCTTTAATCGTTTCGGGAAATTATTCCCGATGACCGCTTCCGCAGGTACTTGCTCGTACACTTTGAGAAGAGACGATTTTAGATTTTAGATGACTGCTGTCACGGAACGGAAGGGCAACTTAGAACGATTCAATGAAACGAAAAGTGAAAACTTTTGTTGAATAAAACGTATCTCAATTTTATTTGTTTCCACTCATTCTAATTTCACAGTGTTGAAGAAACGTCAAATCAACTGGTATAAGTGGTATATTTGCTGCCATATGATCATCGCAGTATGCTCTGGTTACTTGAAGAAAAAACAACAACACTTCATTTTGTGATTTTTCCATTTTATTCTGCGAGAATCTTATCAAACAATACTACAACTAATTACACCTTTGAATTGTCGGATGCATTTCGGAATGTTCGGAACATACGAATATATGGTTGCTATCGTGAACAATCGGACCAACAAACTACAACCAGTTCTGCCTATTTTCAAATCCCCCAGAAGAACAAATTCTGTTGTGAATTATTTTCAATTCATTTATATTAAATGAATAACCAGTGCAACAATAAAATAAACATTGTTGGATGCTGTTGTGCAGAATCAATTAGAAAAACCACTAGTTTTTTCCCGCATTATTATCTGTTTTTCTGTACTTCTGTTTCGAAATGTCATAACAACAAAACTCAAGGGTTATAAACCACACACATAAGGTATAACAAATACACAGATGACGTCACTACAATAATCAGTTGGGAAACCAATTCGTGCGAAATATAAAGCACGGTGAATTAATGTCAATAAATTTATATTTCTTGTTGTACAGAATCGCCAAGTAGCAAAAGCTGCTAGTGTTTTTATGTATCTTCATTTCAATCATAG
Organism: Aedes japonicus; assembly: GCA_034211315.2. NCBI lineage: Eukaryota > Metazoa > Arthropoda > Insecta > Diptera > Culicidae > Aedes > Aedes japonicus. The sequence continues at coordinate 84,521 of JASCZW010006446.1, read as the reverse complement.
GGAATGTCCATTAATTATGTCACGCAGAAAGGGGGGAGGGGGGGTTTGGGAAAACGTGACGATCCATACAAAAAAATTTGAAGGTCCATACAAAAAACGTGACAAGGGGGGGAGGGGTGTTTACAAAAAGTCAATTTTTGTGTGACGTAATTAATGGACGTTCCCATATATTTTGCTATACTTCGTTCTAGCTTGAATGTTTGTCTGCGCTTTTGAATAATATAACAACGCTTTTTTTTTATTGGTAGAATCCTCTAAAACGTTAAATGCAACATTTGTAGATCATTTAAGCTACGACCATGTCAAAATATCAATTCTACACAAATTCAATACACCAGTTGCTGATCAAAAAATCAAGAGTCAAATTAACATTCATTCAACAACATTAATGATTTTCAAACCCATTTTGAATAAAATCATTAGCTTTGCCAACCAGTTGGTTTTAATATCCGAGAACAAACATCCCTTTTTGAAGGCCTGCCCGTTGCGTTTGTGTTTTCGTTATGTTGGTTTTTATATTCCGTTAAATTAGATTTATTTAGTAAGCACACTATCATGTGTAGTGATCACATAGACGATTTATCACAACTTTCAAATAAAATAAAATAAGTGAACGGGTATATGAATACTGTTTTTTTCTCCAAAATGTAATCGCACTTGAACAAAAGATTTCCTGTACATTAAAATTCATAACATTTTGGAAATACTCAAGCTCCTTAATCAAATGCATGCTGAGAATTTCATTCAAATAAAAAAAAGTCGATTAAAATGTCACAATTATCAGGCTATTCTGACTGGAACTGCTCCTGATTGACTTCACAACGCAAGTTGTCACTATTACAAACGTGGCAGGTTATACGTGTTATATCAAATTGCTTATTATTTTCAACTGTGGAATCAGCTGTCAAAGTGGTTAAAAAACAATTTCTGCTTTGTTAACTTGAAAGAACTGTTAAAGTCTGAATATAAACTTCTCCAAACGCTTAAATGGGAGGTGATGGGGTGTGATATAAATGGTATGAAAAAATCGATGTACGCACACATCCAATTTCTTATTCATACTATAGAAAAGTCAGAGAAGTCTCTTTTAGATCAAATCATTAAAAATATCTATTTATTTATATTTATACATTCGTTCTACCAGCAACAAACCTTCATGTAAGTACCTTGTTACTTTATACAAGCAGGTCTAAAAAATTGTCTAAGCTTGGAGCAGATTTAATTATTTTCCGTGTAAAATGTGTGACCTCAACCGCAAGATGTCGCGACTAAGAGCTCTCAAACTTCATCATTAACTGTCATTCAAGATATACTTCCGTTCCGTGCTGCTGTCATTGCTCTAAGGAAGGGCCGGTATCTGAGACCATATGCCCTATTATATCTTATTTTCGGTAGTCTTTTACTAAATCACAGGACTGAAGCGGTTGTCATCCACTAACGGTGATGCTAGTTTGACAGCTCAGTTTTCTTGAAGGCTATATGCAGCTAACACAATATTCGCGGCGACGGTAGTCGTGTTTTCTCGTTAAGGGGGGGGGAGGGGGGGGGCGCTCATTTAGAACTTTCGAAAAATCGATTTATTTTTATTTTTGTTGTAACTGGTAGATATACTTTCTGAAAATGTTATCTCAAAGATTCAAAGTGATACTCAGAATATTTTCGAAGCTATTCCCGAAGAACCGGTACGCGCGGAACAGCGGCATATGGACGCCAAAAACTTTGAAGCGCGTTTTCCCGGAACCTCTTCTTGAAAGTCGGTAATCACGGTTGCGATCGAACCGCTGCACGTGGAAAGCTCTAAGCACTTTCATTTTGTGGATTAAAATTATCGCCAGAGATTAAAATTCTGACATTTTCAAAAAAAAAAAAAGGTTTAAATAATTTTTCAGTCGTTTATAACGAAAGAAAAGGGTAAAAATCCGACACTCATTTTTTTCTACAAATTTTTTTTGATAAATTTCAATGATTATGAATATTTGCGAGTTTTAATCCTTGACCACAATCCTTACCTGTATAATGAAACATGTTTTGCGTATTTCAGATGAATAGTTTCAGCTGGAGCGGGTCTACCACAAAAAAGAAATTTCCGAAGGGCCTTCACAAAATGCCTGCCATTGTCGCCATTTTTTGAAATTTGAAATAAAAAATTTATTTAAAAGAGTTTAAACATGTATTTCAGAAAACAAATAAAAACCACGATGCAGTCGTATTATTTTCTGTTAAAGAAACAAAACCAAAAAATTACAATTTTTTGAGGCACTAAATGAGGTCCCTCCCTTAATTTAATTCGAGAAAAAAATCTTCCGTGTGGTACTTAGTGCAACGATAGTATTTTTTAATGTTTTTTTTTCAACCAGATAATAATATGTTTTATCTAATTTACTGATACTAGAAGTTTGGAAGAAGAAATATGGTTACCTTTCCAATCCATTGTGAACCAAGCTTAAAATGTTATAATCGTCACAAGCGCTACACCAAAAGTGACAGGTTAAAGTGCCCTGTAGTCCGTTTATATACAGGCATACACGACAAATTTCAGTGCGATACCGCTCTTAGTTTTGTTTTGACAGCTAATTATTGTTGACGTGTTTGAATAAAAACGATTATCATTTTCTCATAAAATATTATTTTTGAGGGACAAAACGGCGAAGGAGACAAAAGAAAAGTTGGATAAGTATTATGGGGCAAATGTTCCGTCAGATTACACTGTTTAATATTGGTTTCGAGAGTTTTGATAAAGTCTGCAGCGGCAGGAACTCCGTTGCGGTTTTAGAGGACAATATCAAAAAAATTCATGAAATAGTGATGGGGGACCGGAAAGTGAAGGTGCGTGAGGTTAGAAGACGCGACAAAGATTAGTACTGAGCGCAAACGTCATATTTTGGACGAGATTCTGCACATCAAAAAGTTATCCTGTCGCTAGGTGCCATGCATGCTCACTCCTGACCAAAAACACGAATGCGAGAGCACTTCGAAACAGTTTTTAGACTTGCTGATGCGGAATCGGAAGGACTTTTTGCGTCGATTGGCAACTGTTGATGAAATCTAAATCCACTATTACACACAGGCGAACAGAATGAGTACCCGGCAATGAAATTAAGCCGGCACGAGTGCTCCAAAGCGGCCTAGGGAGGCTCAATGGGTCGAACAGATTTTGGCGTCGGTTTTCTGGGATTTTCATGGCATACTCATCGTGGACAATCTCGAAAAGAATAAAAACCATCAACAGCGAGCATTACTGTGCGTTATTGGAGTGATTCAAGGCCGACATCACAGCAAACGGCCTCACATAAAGATAAACACGATTTTGTTCCGGAAAATTACTTCTAGTCGGGATTTAAAAGTTGTAAAACTGCTGAAAAAAGTGTATCGAACTAAATAAACCACCCATACTCGATGTTTTAACATGAAATAAACCACCCACACTTGTGAGTGGCCCCAACAGCATCCTTACTGTTGCTTTAAATCGGTGCCAAAATTTGAATAACTTTAATGTGCATCTGAACAGAGAATAAATCGGGAACATAGTTTAATATCTCATTCGCTGTCGACGTCAGTTGAATTCAACACACCGTTTATCAAAACAGATCAAACAAACAAAACAAACAAACAGATAAAAACAAACAAAACAAATTTAAGCCAGATAACGCCTGAATCAAACCTGTTGTATGAAAGATTTCCAATTTTGTTGTATGGCTCATCAAAGACTAAAGGGTGATACGGTCAAAATTTGGTCAAGGGAAAACGCGTGTAAATCGGTGAAATCGTTTATTTAAAAAATCAAATTAAATTTCTTTTTCAAGTTCAATCAGTATAAAATTCAGGAAAAATATTCAGTTAGGCTTCCGCTTTTCCAAATCCGAATTGTCGGGCCTTACGCTTGACCCTTGCCATCAGATTTTGTACAGCCACCTTGTCCACCTTCTTCGCCGCAGAAAGCCAGTTTGCCTTGAACTGCTGCTCGTCCTTAGCAGTTTTTTGGTCTTCTTTAGATTTCGCTTGACAATAGCCCAGTATTTCTCAATTGGGCGGAGCTCTGGCGTGTTGGGAGGGTTCTTGTCCGTGGGAACCACCTGCACGTTGTTGGCGGCGTACCACTCCATGGCCTTTTTACCGTAATGGCAAGATGCCAAATCCGGCCAAAACAGTACGGAACAACCGTGTTTCTTCAGGAAAGGCAGCAGACGTTTATTCAAACACTCTTTCACGTAAATTTCTTGGTTGACAGTCCCGGAAGCTATGAAAATGCTGCTTTTCAAGCCACAGGTACAGATGGCTTGCCAAACCAGATATTTCTTTGCGAACTTTGACAGTTTCGTGTGCTTGAAAATATCTGCTACCTTTCCCCTTCCTTTTGCCGTATAAAACTCCTGTCCCGGAAGCTGGTTGTAGTCGGCTTTGACGTAGGTTTCGTCGTCCATTACCACGCAATCAAACTTCGTCAGCATCGTCGTGTACAGCCTCCGGGATCGCGCTTTGGCCGTCGTATTTTGTTTATCATCGCGATTTGGAGTCACTACCTTCTTGTAAGTCGATAGTCCGGCTCGTTTTTTGGCTCGATGCACGGTTGTAGACGATACACCCAGCTTATTTGCGGCATCTCGGAGAGATAGGTTAGGGTTTCGCTTGAAACTACCGGCAACTCTCTTTGTCGTCTCAGCGGCTTCCGGTTTTCGATTTCCCTCCGATCCAGACTTCCTGGCTGTCGACAAACGTTCCCCAAACACTTTAATTACATTTGTAACGGTTGATTTGGCAACTTTTAGCGATTTTGCCAACTTTGCGTGCGAGTAGCTCAGATTTTCGCGATGCGCGAGCAAAATTTTGATACGCTGCTCTTCTTGCTTGGACGGCATTTTGACAACTGAAGAGTGAATTCCAAAATCAAAATAGGAGCAACATTCTACACACACACACCTTCAAAATGAGGGGTGTTCAGGTTTTTTAAATGCAAAATTGAAAAAAATACGTCAAGTTGATATTGACCAAATTTTGACCGTATCGCCCTTTACCACTAATTGCGTTGTTTACGCCTGCTTTGACTTGGAATTAAAGAAGGGAAAATTTTACGCGCTTCTTAAAATTAATTATTTTTTTCTGTGTTTTACCAAAAATCCCAGTGATTTCTCGTGGAAGTACAGAAGTGTTCTCGGCTACCAATAAAGGGAGTATCGCGTCAACATATTTCTACCCATTCCCTATATGACCTGCTTTCGTGCGAGGCCGGCGCCGGTATTGCCTTAGTATGGGATCGCCATTTTTAACACATTTAAGATGTATGCTAGTCCCAAGCATCATATTTTGGTTCTCTGTGTAATAACCGCTGATCTGGCAATAACGGAGTAGCAGCCTCGGGCGGTCAATCATGCTCATGCTCATGCTCATGCTCTTTTAAGCGAACCTTTACTTTGCGTCGGGTTTGTCGGATGTTCACAGAGGAGTAGTCCAGGCATGAAATTTGGTAAATCCCTGAATTCTCGTTTAGTGGAACCTTGTCCTTCAACTTGTATAGAACGTTGCGTAAAGTGTTTTCGTTTTAATAAGCTAAGGAACCAATTATAGAAATCGGGTCATTCGTCAATTTGATCGACAGATAAATTTTGCTATTACAGATGTCGAGATCGACCCAATTTTGTCAAGTTGGTCGACTCAATCGATCGCTCGGAAACTAGTTGCTTAACCGTCACATTTTGTCGTGAAAGAGCTTCTTTTGGTGTGCGTCTTTCATCGGTTCAGGGCAATTGACTGAGAAAGGAAAGAAACACACTAAAGCCTTATTTTTTTATGTAGAAGGAGATGTTCGCTCAGTACCATGAGGTACCAAGAGTGGACAGTAATGTTTGCTAGAATGAAAGATATAAAGAAAAAGTATTGAAAGTTCCGTCAATGTACGCTAGGTTGGAAATAGAATAGATGTAATGAAAATTGAGCGGAAGCACAAGGGTAAAGTACTCGAACCAAGTAAGTTACCTTTGTCTAACATTCCACTGCGGGGTAGGTCGAGGCACGGACGAATCCGCCACCTCAACCGGCAAAAATAACGTGTTAGTACGCGCTCATGTACTACTGATAGCTGTGTGATAGTTTCTGGCGGTAGTTTGTATGCACTCTGTTTTGTTACGTACATGAGAGAGGAACTCTCTCCTTTATGGGTATGTTTTGATTCGCAACGTCTGAGATCACTCAGGTCACTATTTTTTTGCAGGTGAACTAACAGAAAAACAATTTACTTCTAGCAAAAAATGTCTAATTTTATTTAAAACAAAACAAACAACCGTCAGTTCGAATGGCTTATGAAACTGATTAAATTTAATGTGAACATCGCCTGAGGCTTTTGTTTCGTGAAGCCAGCAAAATTAACGCTAAACAGAAGTGGTGGGAAACTGATCAAGAGCTCGATTCATTGGGACTACCAATGCGCGTTGGGTCGGAATAACAAAAAGTAAATTTCATTTTTTCGTTTGTAATCCTAACATTACCTGTCAAGCCCAATCCGTTGCTACACGGAGACTCAGAACAATGGAAAATGTGATGAGCTTTTGAAATTTTGAAATGACTTTTTTCCTTAAGTACTTCTAAACACATTATTGCAGTACATTTGAACTTGGGATTAACATATCAACCTATGAGTTAGGTTATATATTAAATAAGTCCTAGGTTTCTTGATGTTTAGAAATAAAACTTCTTAGAAGTTCAAGCAGGAATATCAAAAAAAAAAAAAAAACAGGGCCGAACATCTTTAAACTTTAAGATCATATTTTCCAGAAGTTAAGGAGAGAACTTCCCAGAAAATCAGGAAAGGACTTCTCAAAGCTTCAGGAAAAGGTTTAGAAACAGAACTACTCTGAAGTTTGGAATATATCAAAAGCTTTGCGGTTTTCTTAGAAATTCAAGATGGACTTCCCAAAAGTCCAGGAAAAAAAACTTTCCCGAAGTTCAGGAGGAAACTAACCAGGGAGAGCGCTATCTAAAATTTCCCAAAAATACCGGAACAAACTTCCACAAAGCTCAAAATGTCCTATTATTCAAGAGTGAACTTTTCTGAACTGCAGGAAAGGACTTCTCAGAAGGTTCAGAAGAAATTTCCCTTGATGTTTAGTTGGAAGTTCCCTGAAATGCCAGAGAGTTTTTGCTAAGTTCAAAAGAGAACATTTCTGTGCATCAGAATAAAGATTTCTCAAAGTTTTTGAAGAAACCTCTTCAAGTAGCGGGTACTTCCTAGTAGTTTGAGCAAGATTTTCTCAGAAACCGAAGTTCAGGAGAAAACTTCCCCAAAAATTTAAGGGAAGTTTCCTAGGAATACTAAAGAGGACTTTTCTAAAGTTTCGGTGAAACTTTTCTTGGAGTTAAGGAGAAAACTTCCTAGAATTTTAGGAAAAAAATACTTGGCACTACCAATAAGTTCATGAATTAATACCTCTAAAATTTCTAGAAATTTCTCTGAGGTTCAGAAGAGGACTCTTCAGATGTTCCGAAAGAATTTTCCCGAAAGCTTAGTTGGAACCACTCTTAAGTGCTAAAGAGCTTTCTTGAAGTTCAGAATCCAACATTCCAGAAGTTCAGAATTAAGGCTCGAACTTCAGGAGTTGCCAGGAATTCAGGTATCTACTTCTGAGAAAAACTTCTTCCTAATAATTGGAAACTTCCCTGAAGTTCAGAAGAAAACTTCCCTGAAGTCCCAAACAGGACTTCTCAGAAGTACAAGAACAAACTTCCAACAAACTTACGAAGATTTCTCGAGAAACTCTAGAGAGAACTTTCCCAAAAGTTTTGCAGCAATTGTCCTCGCAGTTCTAGCTGGGACTCATCAGAAGTTTAGGCAATAATAAAGTTCAGGAAAAAAATGGAACTGTTCTTGCAGTTCTTGCGGTTAGGTTGAGTTGTTAGATGTGAATTTTCAAGAAAATCAGGAGTGACTGTCAAGCAGTTCATGAGAAAACTTGCTAAAATTTCAGGTGAAAACTTCCAAGAATTTCAGCAAAGAGCTTTGTCGAAGATCAGGAAAGGGCTTCCCTGAAAAGTCATTCATATAACCATACATATTCATTGCTCATGACACCTTATTAAGTTAGTTAGTATACAGAATTTAGCCAACCGGTGACATCGTACATTGAGCTGTACGAACTCATGTAGAAATTTCATTTTCTTGGTTTCCATCTCATCAGAAAACTTTCCTGAAGCTAAGTAGAGAAGTATAGAAAAATTAAAGAAGTTTATCAATGTTTAAAAACAGTTTTGAGAACGCTACAAAATTCAGCGAATCCTCCAAAAATACGAAAAAAATGGAGTGAAAAACTGCTTGTTTTTATGATCCAAAGTGATTGAAGTCCGATGTAATGTACCGATCAGTCGATATCGGCTTACGATAAATTCCAAATTTGAACGTGTCGTCCTCCCCCCTGGTGATTCTTAAACCCAGGAAAGGTATTTTTCCGTCTATTTCTTTTTCTCCCGTGAACTTAATTGAGCTGTAGCGCAAGTTCAGCATCCTGATCGTTTGATCTAGGTAGTGTTCTCCCACCCGAGCCAGTATATCATAAACATAACGCCAACAAACTCGAGGATTGTTTTTATCCTCTGAGCATCTACCTACACAGAAAAAAATAATTAAGTTTAACAAGCGTGTAAAATTTCGCTTCGTGTAATTCCAAGCCAAACGAGGCGTAAACAATGTTTGCATACAACAATGTTTGCAATCTTTCATACAACAGGCTAGATTCAGGCGTTATCTGGCTTAACTTTACATGAAATATCCTATAATTTTCTGCCAAAGCTAGCATTCCCTTTATGTGCATTAGATAACGCATAAAATTCAATGTTTCTTTTTATCTGTGTAGCGTCAACAAAGACGTACATCTGTACTTCGCTGGAGTCTCCATCCGATGTATCCGACGTTTTTCAGTTCTTACTTCTTCTTCCATATAAGAACCCTTCTCCTTTGTTGTTCAATCACGTAACGCATCCATCACACACAGATAAAAAGAAACATTGAATTTTCTGCGTTATTTAATGCACAAGGGAATGCTAGATTTGGCAGAAAATAATGGGATATTTCATGTAAATGCAAGCCTGATAACGCCTGATACTTCCCTGTTGTATAAAAGATTGCAAACATTGTTGTTTCGTTTTGTTGTTTACGCTTCCTTTGGCTTGGAACTAAGCGGAGGAAAATTTTACGTGCCTGTTAAAATTAATTATTTTTTTCTGTGCAGCCAGACAGAGATCTATTTTCTCATTTCAAAGCCTATCTATTGCTTCCTTACCATTTTCAGCATGCCGAGGACAGCTTTGACAGATCTCTGCTGAACTTCCATGAAGTTCTCAGAAGAATTTCCCTGAAGTTGTCTGAAAACATTTTCTGAAGTTCTTTGCAGTATTTCTCTGAAAATCATTGAAGTTCTCTGCAAAACTGCCCCGAAGTTCTCTGAAAAATTTCTCTGAAGTTTTCTCTGAAGAACTTCTCGGAAGTTCTCTGAAAAACTTCTCTGAAGTTTTTTGAGGAATTTTCAAGAAGTTCTCTGATTGACTTATCGAAGTTTTATGAAGAACTTCTCTGAAGGACTAACCCGAAGTTGTTAGTTAGTTGTGTTCTCTGCAGAATTTCCATGAAGTTCTCCGAAGAACTTCCATGAACTTACCCGAAGTTTTATGAAGAACTTCTCTGAAGAATTTCCCAGAAGTTCTCTGCAGAACTTCCCTGAAGTTCTCTTAAAATTTTTCCTGAAGTTTTCTGAATACCTTCCACAAAGTTCTCTGAAGAACATCTCTGGAGTTTTCTGAAGAACTTCCCTAAAGTTCTCTTAAGAACTTCCCTAATGTTCTCTGAAAGACTTCCCTGACGGTCTCTGCAAACTTCCATGAAGGACTTACCAGAAAGTTCTTCAATAAAGTTCTCTGCAAAGCTTCCCTGAAGTTCTCTGAAGAACTTTCATGAAGTTCTCTGAAGGACTTTCCAGCAGTTCTCTGCAGGAATTTATCTGCACTTCTCTGAAGAATTTTATTAGATTCGGCTGTAAAGCGAACTACTCGTTTTAGTGGTTGAAACAGAAGTGAAGTTTTTATTTGCTATATAGTTACATATGGGTGCTATGATTAATCACTCGGTCTGAACGCCTACTATTTCTAACACTCCTCCTCGATCAGATCCGGGCGAATTCCTAGATCATAGCGTAGTTTTCTAATCGAATCCGTTGAAGTGGCTTTGTCAGAACGTCGGCCAACATGGATTCTGTTGGGCAATACTCCATCCTAATGATGCCCTTTTTTGTAAGTCACGAACGAAGAAAAACTTAGTGTCGATGTGTTTGCTGCGTCGTTCGATTCGGTCGCCCTCTACCAACTTGATGCAGCTTTGGTTGTCCTCAAATATGGTGATGGGACATTCGATGTCTTCGCCAATTTCCTTCACCAATCGTTTGATCCAGACGAGCTCCTGGCAGCTCTGCGAAGCGCCACGAATTCTGCTTCGGTCGAGCTCAATGCAACGCACGTTTGCTTGCGTGAAACCCACGCAATTGGTCCACCACCGAACATAATGAGGATGCCGGAGTTTGACTTCCTATCGCGCGAATCTCCGGCCCAATCTGCATCAACGAACATCTCCAATCCGATTGGTTGATGTACCTATCTGAAGCTTATGGTTACTGGTGGCATTTAGGTAGCGCATAATCCTCTTGGCTTCGGTCCAATCCTGGGTGTTAGGGCAACTGGACTTTTGTGCCAAAATTGAAACACTAACCGCAATGTCGGGCCTTGAGTGTACTGCTACGTACAGGAGACCCCGATCAGACTCAGGTAATTGTGGTTTCCGGGTAGCTGATCCCTCTCCTCCTTCTGCTGTAGGTAGCTGATGTCGAGGGAACTTTTGACGGCTTCGCCTTGTCCAAGCCAAATCGTTGTGCTAACTTCCGGATGTACGTGGTCTGGTTGATCTTGAATCCCGATGCATTTCTCTCTATTTCCATGCCAAGGAAATAGCAAACGTGTCCCAAATTTGTCACATTGAAATGGATTTGAAGACTTTTGAATATATCGCCGAATTCCTTCTCCGTTTGCGTCACGATTATCATGTCGTCGACATAGATGAGGATGTACGAGAAAACACCGTTCTTCCGTTGTACGTAAAGGCAGGGATCTGACTTCGTTGGCTGAAAGTTCAAGTCGCTTGAACACGGAATCTACTTTCCGATTCCATACGCGCGCTGATTGTTTCAAGCCGTATAGACTCCTCCTCAAACGGCAGACGGTTCGTTCATTACCCGTGGTGTATCCTTCCGGTTGTCGCATGTAAACGGTGTCTTCCAGTATTCCATTTAAATATGCGGTTTTAACGTCGACGTGCTTGACAATGGATCTCCTGCGGCTTGCAACGGACAGCAGAACTCGGAATGTTGTCTGCTTTGCCACCGGTGCGAAGATCTCGTCATAGTCGGTGCCGTACTTCTGGGTGAAGCCGTCGAGCGACGATTCTTGCCTTGTGTCGTACCACGTTTCCTTTCTCGTCTTGCTTGGTCTTGAATAACCATTTGCTACCGATTGCCCTCTTGCCAGGCGGTAGCTGTACTAGATTCCCACGTTTCATTCTCCAACAGCGCTCGATATTCTTCGTCCATGGCGGCTTTCCACTGGAACGCCTCGGCACTATGTAACGCTTCCGCCGGAGTTTCTGGATCGCTGGTCTTGATCGTCGTGTGTCGCTTGCTCACCGCGAGGCCTTGCTGTACGGAATTTGGACCAGCTTTGTCATGTTGAACTGAGGAATTATGGAACGGAAAATTTTTGTTCTTGAAAATAAAGTCATGGTACCCGCCTGGAATCGCGCTCCCGACCGCTGCGCCTCAACACCTGTGACTCAGGTGGATATGAAGATTGTCGCGATGGGAGCGCCAGAAATTGTCACGTCACCAACTGCATCATCGGATAATTCGCCTGCGCTTGTCTCTGCTTGCGAAAAGAAATCCTCCTCGGAGATGCGACGACTCTTCAGATTCTTCATTGGTTGGCTCGTGATCGGATGGTTCTTCATCATCAGGCTCGTTTGGTGCTTCCGGTCTTGTTTCTGGAACGTCGTCTTGAAGCTGACCGAGGAAATCCAGGCTCACAAAATTTCGAGTTTGAAGCTGATCACTGTTTGTAGCTGGGGTTTGCGCATCAGCTTGGATCAACTCGTTTAGGAAAATCACATCTCGGCTCTTGAAGACATTCTTTTTCACCGGGTCGCATACAGACGGTAGGCCTTGCTCTGCTCATCGAAACCGACTAGGATGCATTCCTTCGGTTTGACGTCCCGCTTCTTCGTTTTGTTTCGGAATGTGTGACATCGTCTTTGTGCCGAAAACTCGCACATGGGACATATCAGGCTTACGGCCGGACCAGGCCTCCTCTGGCGTCAATTTGTGACCTTTTTGTGGGGAACGGTTGATGACGTATGTCGCAGCTGCTACCGCTTCCGCCAGAATGGCTTCGGTAACTTCGCCTCGAACAGCATGCATCTAGCTCGTTCAACGATAGTCCTGTTTACACGCTCAGCCAGCCCATTTTGCTCCAGGAGTGTACTCGGTTGATGTTTGGTGCACAATTCCTGCGTCAATAAGGCGTTTCTGAAACGATCGGTTAGTGTATTCCTTACCGTTGTCGCTGCGAAGAGCTTTCAGCTTGAATCCGGTTTGTTTCTCAGCTAGGGCTCGGAACTGGTCAGAATGCATGAAGGACCTCCGCTTCTGATTTCGTTTCCAGGAAAAAACAAAAATCCGCCGAGTCCAGTCGTCCACAAACGTAACGTAATACCGGCTTCCTCCAATCGATTTTTCTTCCATTGGTCCGCATATATCCGTGTGCACAAGCTCCAGGACACCACTGGCTCGATTGCCGCTCTTCGGAAATGGTAGACGGGTTTGCTTACCCATGGCACATACCGAACAGTTTCCATCTTTGATTCCTTGAACTGCATCCCAGTGACTAGGCCGTTCTTCAGTAGCTTCAGATTATGGATGTTCAGATGGCCCAACCTCCTGTGCCATACGTTCAAATCTGCTGAGGTCGAGGCAAGCGATAATGCCTTTTGTTTGTCAGACTCTTCGAACCGGAACAATCCATGCTTCACATCGTGGATCCCTGTTGCTATCAGCTCACCATCCGGATCGATTACTTTCACGCCTTCGTTGCTGAAGTGTACCTCGTGACCACGGCGAACAATTTGACTCACCGACAAAGATTGTTGGACATTGTTGGAATGAACTTGACGCCGTTCACATCGATGGGGGGACTCTCAGGACAGCATTTAGCTGAAAGCTTGACGACACCCGTTGCAACAATTGTCATCATTTGTTTGTCGGCTGCCATAACAACGCCACTCGCCGGTTGCTCCTCGTGTAGCAGGCTTCGATCCTTGGTGAAATGGTCTGATGCACCGGAGTCAAACACCCAACAGTCGTTACTATGGTTTTCGTTGGTTGTTAGGACTGTGGAAAACGCCGATCCTTTTTTCGTCTCGTTTTTCACTTGACATTCCCTAGCAATGTGTCCGTATCGATGGCAACGCTTACATTTTGGACCTCTCGGCTGCTCAGCTGACCGGTTTTCGGTTACGCCTTGCTTTGGTTTCGATGGAAACGATTTTCTTCCAACAAACGCCGTTTTGTCCTGGAAAAATTGGACTTCCTGGAGTAGTTTTGTCTTGATGCAGTCGCCGGTGATGGGAGTGCCGGAATTTTCCAGCGCCATGATCATTGGTTTATACTTCTCCGGAAGCCCCGCAAGCAGCAGGGAACCGATCCACTCTTCGGAAATGTCGAAACCAACACCCCGAAGATTATGGGAGGTAGAAATTATCTCCGTCACATACCTTTCCACGGTTTCGCATGACGAAAGGGTCGTGGTTATGAGCTTCCTGAGCAGTCCCACCCGGCGGGTTAGTCCGGTGTCTTCAAAAGCTGCTTCAAGCTTCGCCCATACCTCACGGGCCGTCTTCGCGTTCTTCACGTGGATGTAGTTGATGGGGTCCAAAAGCAAAATAATTTTCGCTCGTGCTCTTCTGCACTTCCGCTCGTCCACCGCTGGCAGCGTCCCATCCGCGTTCGGAATTGGTTTTACAGTTTCCCACAGCTCCTCCAGTTCGAGGTACGTCTCCACGGCGAATCTCCAGGTTGACCAATTTTCTCGACCGCAGAGGCGTTCGAGCGGCGGTAGACTTGAATTCTGCTGGGGGATCTGCTGCTGGCTCGCTTGGCCATTACCAGCTCCGGTATACATCTTAATTTATCTTCTAGACTGGGCCCATAACCTATTAGATTCGGCTGTAAAGCGAACTACTCGTTTTAGTGGTTGAAACAGAAGTGAAGTTTTTATTTGCTATATAGTTACATATGGGTGCTATGATTAATCACTCGGTCTGAACGCCTACTATTTCTAACAAATTTCCCTGATGTTCTCTGCAGAACTTCCATAAAGTTCTCTGAAAAACTTCCATAAAGTTCTCTGAAGAACTTCCATGAAATTCTCTGAAGAACTTCCCTGAAGTTCTCTGCAGAACTTTCATGAAGTTCTTTGAAGGACTTACCCGAAGTTTTGTGAAGATTTTCTCTGATGGACTAACCCGAAAATGTCAGAAGAACGTACCAAAAATTAGTAATCGGCCTTTAACGTGCACTAGCGATAAACGTTTATGTAATGATGCGTTCACAGGCAGACCAATGCCACGCAGTGAAATAATTCTCAACTATGAAGCCGGAGAAATTTGGACTGCAAATCCTGGGAAGGTGGTGGGTTTTATTAACTCAATTTTGCCTGACTGGGAGACGCGTCTTAGGCTGGTCACTTGACAAATGGTGATCTAGCTTTTAGATGCGAATTAGTATAGTAAACAGGGGTATACCACAAAAGTTCAACTCAGTGGACGCAGTGGTTCTACGCCCCACAAAAAAAAAAAAAGAAAAGCCGGACGTTTTCCAACTTGAAAAATTCCTAGACCGGTCGGGAATCGAACCCGCCGCCGCTTCCGGTTTGATAGGCCGTGCGCTTACCGACTACGCTATCCGCGGCCCCTATGCCATCTTGCTATCTGTCAAAAACACTTAAAAAAATCGACACGTTGTTTTTACGTGAAGTTTCACGTAAAATCCACTTGAATACGTAACCAAATTTTCTTCAGTAAAATCAGGTAAAAATTACGTGCCAGTGAATTGTACGTGAAAAATCACGCAACATTTATGTGATTTTCACGTAGAATGTGAACTCAAGTGGAAATCACGTAGCTCTTACCTGAATTCCACGTGTTTATTACTGTTTTTTGCAGTGGACGAGAATTACGTGCGTTTCACGTGGATGTAACGTGTCGATTTTTTTTTGAGTGAATATCAAGGTCAAGATTATACAGTAACCTCCCATGCACACTAGCGCCACTTAGTGAGATAATTCTGAACTGTTGGGTCAAGCGTCTAGAAGTTTATAAAAACTAACTTTCCTGAAAACAGTAAAGTTATACACGATCTGGATCTCAAAATACAGTAAATACACAAAGTTCACATATACACTATTGCCACGTAGCGAACGAGTTCTGAACACCATCCGAAAGGCCGTAATCAACCACACATCTATGTCGAGGACACCAACTTGCTATATGTCAATGATCTCGAGATTCAGGTTATAAAGTAAGTTTCCATGCACACTAGCGCCGCGTAGTGAGATAAGGCTGAAGTTTTAAGTTTATCATCCTGAAGGCCTTGTTCTATTGAACAACGTTGCTCAAGGAAATAACTTCCTATACATGAAGGATCTCGAGATATTTTCTGATGAAACAACAAAGGTCAGTGCACATATATCATTTAAGACCACCATCAAGGGAATCCACGTATGTCGGGGGGTTCACTGTACTTCCCTGCTTTTTTGTTATAATATGCTGCCTTTCAACGGTCATAACTTTTTTCTGGTGAAGTCGGATCGACACAATTTCTTCTGCAAAAGTGTTTGTTAAACTCTGAGAAATTGTAAAAAAATGCTTTTGGAGCATTTACATTTAAGCTGAGGCAGTTATTTGAGTGATTCTCAAAATCTATCAAAATTTTTAATTTTTGATGCCTACTTGATTCGCACCTTTCTTCTTGTACCCGTCGGTTCGTTTTCGAGAACCATTTTAACAAGGCTCTCGTCCGACATTCTTACGACATGCCCAGCCCATCATAGTCTGTTGGTAGTATCGCAGAGGATGTGTTGCAAGATGCATGTTTCGGTACTGGGGGTAAAGCAATGGGGGTAAAGGTAAAGCAATGGGGTAAAGCAATGTTTTCATCCCCCACATCGCTTTTTTTCTCACAAGATAATATGAAAAAAAAAAGTAACAGAAAGCTCATAAATTTACACGCTTTAACAATATTTATTCAAGCATAGATTTATTAATTCGCACACAATTCAATTGTAACTGCTATCTATTATGCGAACGAAGTCCTCTAGATTGCTAGGGGTTCTCCTGTCTCTTGAATGACGTTACACAGGATTGCTATCTATGTGATTCTGTTGCAGAGTATTTATAGTAGCTGGTTGATCACGCCATTCAAAAACTTGTTTGATATGAGAGATATCGCGTTTAATAGTCCGGTCTTCTTCATCACCAAGTATCAGACTTCCATTTATATCTTCCATGACTGTACAACGTTTTGTACCAAATCGTGAATATCCTTTTGTTCGTGACTGTCGCTCTATTACAGTGTCTTCAGGCTTTACTTGGCATTCTCGAGTGCCGCGATGGATATCTTCACGTTCTTTGGATTTAAGCATCATTTCCCGATCTCTTTTGTTGAGTGCACTGTTGTCGTAATTCAGCATTTTTCGATTGAACAGCGGCATTCCTCGTTTAATCCTCCTTCCGCACATGATTTCTTTTGGTGGAACTTTTGTCACAGTATACGAGGTTTAAACAGCATCTTCCAACTCTTCGTTGTAATACGATCCGAGGAAAGCAGCTATAGCCATCGATTTATTAATTATCTCCATATAAGGAGTGTATCGAATATAAGCTATCCACATACATTTGCGTTGTACGCATGTATTTGTGATGGTTTTTTATGCTCTGAACACTGCATGCTGTGCGTTTGACTGTCAGTTTTCTTTTGTTTACTTGTTTGTGCGGTTCAAATTCTGCGTTTTCAAAACGTTGCGTATCGAAAAGGAAGTGAAAATTAAGGTTCTGGACACATGGCTAAGTGAGAAGGGTATTACTATGCGAAAATTGGCAAAGCGGTTTGGAATTCATCATGCGAGTGTTAAAACCATCATTAATAAGTTTGTGGAACACTATTCTTTGGATGAGCTACCAGGAAGAGGCATAAAACCCGGTTCTTCCAACCCGAAACTGGAGCAGAAAGTGGTATCTCTAATCATGAAGAACTAATCAATGACAATACGTGATTTGGCCAAAAAAGCAGGACACTGAGGATACTCGTCAGAATGATCCAGCGTATCAACAGGCGAAACCACCTGAAGACCTACAAGAAGCAGAAAATGCAGAATAGAAGAAGCGAGCAGCAACATGGGCCCGGAAATTGTATTCGCGTCTTTTGCAGCGTCCGGATGCATGCGTTTTGATGGACGATGAGACCTATATAAAGGAGGACTCAAAAACCCTTCCAGGTCCACAATACTTTACTGCCGTCGTTGGGGAGGATGTGAGCGATGCGGACAGGTCGATTCAAGTGGAGAAATTTGGTCGAAAGGTACTGGTATGGCAAGCAATATGTTCCTGTGGTTTCAACCATTTTTTACACTACCGGAACTATAAATGCGGAAATCTATCGATCTGAGAGAAGAGATTGTTGCCTTTATATAAGAAGCATAGTACACCTCCACTGTTTTGGCCGGATTTAGCGTCGGCTCACTATGCCAAAACCACTCTCAATTGGCTTGCGGAAAAGGGTATAGATTTCGTTGAGAAAAATATCAATCCACCAAATTGCCCTCAGCTTCGACCCATCGAACGTTACTGGGCAATCGTGAAGAGGGTCTTCAAGAGGACTGGTAAGGCAGCTGGGAACATGCAGGAGTTCAAAAAAATTTGGGCTCAAGCGTCCAAAAAATGCGATGCAACACTTGTCCGGAACTTGATGAAGATCATTTGATCCAAAGTTCGAAAATTAGTGAAGGAATAACTTAAATTTCATCCGGTCTTCATAATGTTCAAGTTTAACCTCGTACAATAAAGGATCAATTTTTTGTATGTATAAAATATCGATTTTCAACATAATTCGAAAGAAAGTTTGTGGATGGCTTATTTTCGATACACTCCTTATAGCTCTACAATATCATTGTGGCCAATATTAGTGAACATCCATGAATTGTTGGCATATTTTGTGGCGGATGTATCTAGTATGAAATCATAAAATTCGACTAGCCTTATAACAAACAAACAAATTTGTTGCACGCTCGATAACTTTTAGCTCAGCCGCTAAAGCCAGATAACCACAACATTCTGGTACCTACTATTATTAAGTATTAAAAAGCAGCCCTGTATTCGACGAAAGAGTTTCTACGATGCTTTGATTAAGTTGAAATGATGCTATGACAGCTTAAAGTGGATTAAATGCAATAATCAAGCTTCTCGGGATGTTTTTTGAACATCAAATCAACTTCCTTCTCATACAAGACATCCTTCTAGTAACATGGACCAAATTACAGTACCGTTTGAAAAGGTGAATCTACCTATCTACCTATGGGCAAATCCTGAAATGACTATCGGTAATTTATAAGACTAAACCTTTAATATATCGAAGATGTATGTGTTGAATGAAGTTTTTTTTCTAATTATGTTTTCCGAGAGATATCCATGGCAAAACTGATTATAAAATCTCTATATGATTATTTAAGTGTACAATGACCTGTCGCAATTCGAGTAGGTAATATGTTAATATTTATTATCGTTCCAAATGAGAACTGAATGCAGTCAGCACTGTCGAAAGCTTATAAAATGCGATATACGCAATACTTTCTACACTATGTATTGTCGATACAAAAGAACGCCGGAAGACGGTTCCAGTATTAATCGGGTTTACTCTCGTTTTGTAGGTTAAGCATAATGTCGAATTTAGTGCGCTATATAGTACATCATATCGACCATAAAAAGCACTACTTGCGACACTATGTTAAACGTACAGCAGTTCAGTAAAATCGATATTCGCTGGCTCCACTGTTCGGTTTCTCTTGTACCGACAATAAAATGATAAATTACAGTTAAGTTGATTGTCTCTAGATTTAAATTTTAGGTTCCCGTACGGTGAAGGTAGTCAGATTTCAAATATGGCCGCTATCATGAACGATTGAACCACTTTTTCGAAATTTGGAGGGCATAAATCTAAGAAACTACAAATATTTTTCATGCCTAAATTTAACAGGATTATTTTTGCACAGCAGCATATAATGATACAAGTTATATTATTTTTATACGTGAAATATTTGTATCTTCTTAGATTTGCGCCTTGAAAAGAACGAAGTAGCGATGCGAATAATAGCGGTTATTTTTATAAAGAGTGTTTCGATCAAAATTTGGTCGACTTAAACTTGATGCATTACCTTTCATCTTGCATTGAATTTTTTTTAACTGGCCAAGTTCACGATGAAATATCTGGTGTGGCAGGCCATTTGTACCTGTGTCTTGAAGAGCAACGTTTACATTGCGACCAAAACCGTCAACAAGGAAATTTATCTGAGCGAATGCCTACAAAACGTCTACTGCCTTTCCTAAAGCGACACAATTGTTCCGGATTTGGCAATTGTATTTTGGCCGGATTTGGTATCTTGCCATTACTGAAAAAAGGCCATGGAGTGGTATGCTGCCAACAAAGTGGTGCCCAAGAACATGACCCCCCCCCTAACACGTCAGAGCTCCATCCAATCGAACAATATTGGGCCATCGTCAAGCGAAACCTTAAGAACACTCAAAAAGCTGTTGTGAGCGAGAAACAGTTCAAGGCAAACTGGTGTTCTGCGGTGAATAAAGTGTACAAGGAGACTGTACAAAATCTTATGGCAGGTGTTAAACGAAAGATCCGGCAATTCGCGCTGCGGTATTTGGCTTATATTAACATGAAAGATCCCATTAAATTAAGCCAAAGCTAGCATTCCTATTATGTGCATAAGATAACGCAGCAAAGCAAATGTTCCTTTCTATCTGCGCAATAAAAAGCGTGGAAGGCTTTTGTACAACTGAGTTTTGACGAAACAAGAGGGCAGTTTTTGATCGATGACGAAACATACTTCAAACTTGATTTTAAGCAGCATTCCGGTCAAAAGTTTTACATCGCGACTGGACCTGGGGATGTGCCGGGAAGATTCAAGTTCGTGTTTGCCAACAAGTTCGCGAAGAAGGCCCTGATTTGGCAAAGCTTTTTGCAGGTTGTGGCCTGAAAACCGAACCAATCGCCCTCGACGATGACATCCCAACTTTACATTTATATTGCAGTTCATCTGCAAGCATAGGGGCAAAGTCCACTCCAAAGTGGTTCTGAAGTGGTGCTGATAATACGATCGATTTGGTCCCCAGACTAATGAATTCTCCTAATTGCCTGGAATCTCAATCGTTCGAGAAATACTGGGCAATACAGCGTGGCAGTCAAGGACATCCAGCAAATGCGGGCGGTAAAATGGAAAAAATGCGCTGATTCCGTGTACGTTTCCACTGTTTGGTCGCTGATGGGCTCCATCAAGAGGAAGGCTCGAGATTTCGTTCGAAATGAAGGAATATAACCATCAAATGCTGTAACTTTGAAGTATTGATGAAAGTACTGCGAAGCAACCATTAATGGACTTTTTAAATTTATTTAATTACGAATTACAGGTCTTTTTGCGCGTACCAATTTACTTTGAGTCAGGAGGACGCTTCCTGATTTTCATTACAGCAATTTTCCTGTACGAAAGTTCGTTTTCACAGTCTTTCACCATGAGATTTCACACTTGTAAAGAAACTTTCATGTTACCGGTGAACATGACAGATCGCCAACGCTTTGATTGTACAACGAAACGACGCTATCTAATGTTTGACGTTTGTATTGTTCACACGCTTAAAACACTTTATCTTTCATTTGTATTACTGTCTTTTTTCTCTCTCTCGGAAAAGTTACTCGATTTTTGTTAAAAGTAAAACAACTCATAAATTGAGTTGATCCACTTTTTACGAAAATTGAGTAACTTTTTTGTGAGAAAGGAAGGGACAGTAACAGTGGGGCAATCATTAAGGATTTCGTTATAGCTCACATCGATTTCAGTATGAATGTGCTGAATATATGGTTAGGATAAATGCATCCAGATGTTCTTTCTAACATTCATCACTTTCATATGTGCGCATCGTCACGTCATTATAGGATACGAAGCGAGTGCGAAAGAGTTAGTTCATTTCTTCTGTCATGCCTATCGTGCCTTGGCATTGATCCATTTATTTTGACAAGCTCTGTTTCGACAAAGACTTTTCATTCACGCTCATTCGGATTTACCCAAGATTGAGTAAAGTTAACCCAAAATCATAAAAACTGGAACTACTCAAAATTGGGTAACCGGGTCCAGATTATGGGTTAGATCTACTCAATATTATAAAATGTGGTTTTTATGGAAATTGGGTAAAATATTTTAAAAAGCTTTTTCTGTTTTATTGTTTTCAAAAAAATGGACTATAATACAGCCATAATATTCATCCTCTCATTTATTTATAAATTCATTAATAAATACACACATTTAAACATACATATATACAGACAGCAAGGGAGTTGGCCAGATATTAGCTCAGATTCTACACGGCATCCACCAGCGAGATTAACGAAGGGTAGCTCTACTCCAGCAGTTGATCCTTGCCAACACTCATCACGGTGGCCAGAATCCGGTGCTGGTGCGCATCGCTCACGCATTTCGGGAATCCGAACAGTTCGAATAGGCTCTGCTGGAAGCGGATGGTTAACTTTCGCTGATCACCATGTCGCGCTTAGAAGCTTTGTTGAATAAGTTTACTAAGATATCCAAATAGTATTCTGATCCAGCAGGCATCGGTGCGACTAAACCCGAGATGGCCAGGAAGCATTCTTTTGCCTTTGCGACAAGTTGTGAATAAATGCACCCTTTTAAAGAGAGAATATTAAAAAATCTCCGTTGCCATGTCCGGCTTCTGTTATAAACACATTGCACAAAATTACCTGAGCATGGAAAAATCACTGGTCTTCACCGTAAAACTGTAACAAAAGTACAAATACGTGTCCATTGTATAAACAGAAGAAAAGATTTAAGAAGAATAGAGTAAGATTCACTCACTTTCATAAATCGCCTTACCCATGGTTTGACATTTCAGCCTGTTTTATGAAAATGGGTACAAGTTACTCAATTTTAGGTAAATCCGAATGAGCGTGTTGGAAACTAACTGACAAACGTAAACAATGGCTTTTTCCGTATATTTCTTGTAATACAAAATATACCCATGTTTGCTTCGAACTCATCGAATAGAAGGACTCTTGTTCTTCGAAATGGCTGTGCTAGATTAATGAGGTATGTTTACAAGGTCGAACAATTCAAGGAAGAAGTAATTGTTAACGTTTGTCAGTTAGGCCCTTATGAAAAATCTATGTCGATTTCAATTGTTCAATAAAAATGGTCAGATGTCCAAAATTGTCAAAATCATGCGAACTATGGTGCATCTTTAGGTGGTTGACAGCGACGCAGAGCCACAGGACAGTAATACACTCAGCCAAATAATCTTAAGAATTTCATACGGTTCATCTTATGAACGATGCTTTGCAATTTCATAAGGCTGACTTATGAATAGATTTGGTTTCACACGACGTTGTTTTTGTACGCCTTCAAGCTTTCCTGATTTCAAGTGTTGATACATACTAGTAGGTAAGTCACTAGATCCATAACCAAAACGTTAAAGGTTCGAATCCAGGTTGCTCGATATTTTTATTTTTTCCACATCATTTTATTTCATAAGATAAATTTATGGAATTCATACTGAATTCTATAGCAAATAATCGTAATGCAATCTTATGAATATCGAAAGTTTATTTCGCTGAGTGTACAAATGAAAGAGACGCTTTTCTGAGCGTGTACTTCATACACAGAGATAAATTTGATAGTCAATTTTACCATTATTGGGGGTTAGGATGACTATTGCAGTATAGTGCTTTTGAACCGAATATGATCGTGGTCAAAACGACCATTAAAAATAGTTGATCCAACATTTGCCATAGTGTCGGAATAGTCCTTGCTACCCTGATCATAGTCAAGAATACCATGAAGTGGTGAATTAAACCACTTTAATGGTTATTGTAACCATTATATGCGATAGTCATCTTGACCATGATTTAATTATCGGTATAACGATTGAATTTTTTTCAGAGTATAGACACGAAAGTCTGATGGGTTGATCGATGTGTTGTTGTCTTTGTAAACTTGGAGATGGTTATCTGATGTGTGCAGTTCATGTTTGCCGACGTTTAATATGTATTTATTTTTAGAAATATACCGATTGTAACAAAATAATGAGACTTTAACCGCGAATACTTTAGCCAAATAAGGCTTCAAAAAATGCACAACATATTCATCATTGCCCCCGAATAATCATATGTTTTGTATGAAAGCTTAGTTAAAACAAGACTTGTTTTGAAAATATACCTTATATCGTAAAATGTCATCACTGCCTTAAGAAAAAATGCCATCACTGCCTCAAGAAAAACTTCACCGAAAACTTCATCTAATCAGGATCTTAGGCTGTCAATGTCATGTTTTCAGAAGAATATTTACAGTCCGATGCAAAATATAGCCTAACTGATTCTCGAATTGTAAAATGCCAGTCGCTTGTATGTTTATATTTTCCATTCGATTGTTTGAACTATTCTAACGATTATTATTTGATCCTTATATAAGCAACGCAGTAGTGCAGTCAGCTCATTAAAAAGTCTACTCCACCCACCAGTAGATTGAGCTAAACGAAACAACACGAAAAGATCTGATCTACCTCGCAGTTCTAGTTCGCATCTAGGTCACAAGCGTGGAACGTGATTCTATTCATTTGACCCAACTAAAAAGCAATTAAAATCAACCCGTGTAACTGTCTATCGACACGTCATTTATCCGAAATTACAAATTGGTTGTGTCGAGATAAAACGCTCATTAAACTGTAGCTCATATCGAAATAGAAAAACAGCTCCACCGTACCTGCAATTAACATGCTTTCCTTTTGTATTCCGTTTGCCCATCCCGCTTCCCTTTCTTTTATAGTGGCGATTAGCTAGAGATTAGACTGCGTTATTTTTGTTCCGAACGACACACCCGGCCGGGCCGGACAAGCTGCTATGCGCTAGTTATGCCATTATGGCGGAGTTTGCTTATCTCGCTCGCGGCTCAGACTAGCCCAGCGCAGCAGGAAAACAATACAATTCCGCGGCAAATGACGCGTTGCGACGCATTGATCCCCACTGTACGTATAGGGGCAAGGTACAGAGAGGCGGGCACCGGGAAAGGAAGAAAAACCAGACGCGACCTGAATGCGGAAAATTGCTACTCACGCTCTCGTCGTCGACCGTCTCATATATCTCGCACCGCCACCGCCCGTATTAATATTATTAGTCATGATGGGGGATTAGGTTCAGATTTGGCCTCCTGAACAACTGAAGCCGTCCGCCGCAGGCCCTTGCCAGTGGTACGATGAGCGATATCTTTCTCGACTAGGATCATGTGGGATATATGGATCGGAGCGCGTTCCTGCGTGACTGTTTGTGAGCAGAAGAAGACCGGAAAGTTCGGCCGAAAAGGGGACGTTTTATGGCCCTTGGTGACACGTGCTTTTTCTGGGAACAATTGAACCGTGCCTGCTCGAGGGTGCAATCAGTGCTTCACCCCCTCGGGGGGAGTGGACCTTCAAAGGCGAGTTTTTCAGCATCGTTTTTGTTTTACGACGACCGCAGCCTCTAGGGGGCAAGTAAATGTTTGGAAACATGAAATCAATGCACATTAGCGCTTGGTGCGAATGTCAGTGGTGTCGGGGAATTGACATTCTCAGATGTATCTTACTCTTGTCATGCAAGTATATTAAGGCAACTGGTTTCAATCATGCATGTTAATGAAATATCGAAGCAACCTAGAAATTGTCCCATTGTATCAACAAATGCATTAGGGCCAAAACGTCAAATTACATGGAAACCAGAAGATCGTAATCTAACTAGTAGTTGCAAACTTTGAAATAGTGGAAAAAAGGAGCTTCCAACTCCGGCTTTGAACGGATGAGGCAATGGTTTGCATTTTAAACTTCAATAAAATAAGAGACACAATGTTTTGTAAGGAATGTTCATTGAAGGAAATGGACACCTGTTTCTCAAAGGAAAATATTTGTTTTAGAACAAATACATAAGTTTGCTTTATATTACCGAATTCAAGTGAGTTTAAATATTTACTTCTCATTTTTGAAGAACGATCGGACTTTACTCTCCTACCTCCCATTAGATTCTGCACAATTTTCTCTGTAACTTTTCGTTGTGCTGCAGACCAAATTTTCTAGAAGCAGTCAAGAGAGCTTGCTTTTCTTCCTTCTTTCTTAGGATGCCGCTTAATGATTGCCCAGTATCTTTCGAAGCAGTTCAGGCCAGTTTGTGAGATTTTGACACTTTTCTCCTCCTTTTAACCATTTAAAAAATTTCAATTCGCTGATATATCTCGTTGAAAATTTTTCTCATGTTTCAAATTCGAACAAAAAGTAATTGTAATCAGAAACAAATAAATTATCAATAACACAGTTTGCCTAGTGACC
This sequence comes from Aedes japonicus, assembly GCA_034211315.2. Lineage (NCBI taxonomy): Eukaryota > Metazoa > Arthropoda > Insecta > Diptera > Culicidae > Aedes > Aedes japonicus. The sequence continues at coordinate 58,759 of JASCZW010006446.1, read as the reverse complement.
GATACGGTCTAAAGACTTATTCAGCCTTGTGACTCATTCGGCCTAATGTAATTCGGTATAATGGCATTCGGCTCAACAATAATAGGCCTAATGATCTATCACCAACTACAAAAGGGTTAAATTAACTTGAAATCTATCTGTACGGGAGGGCGAAGTAAGACGCCCCTCCAAACGAATATCAAGAAAAGCATTTCAAACTTCTATTCAATTTTCACTGCCTGCCGTGCGCTAACGGAACTATCAATACTTTCTCTTAACAACTTTGTTCTAGCAAAAAATTGCTGTCTACTCCTAGAGCCTCATGGTGATGAGAAATTATTTCCTTCTCAAAACAACATCATCACAGATCGTTACCCCGCGTATGGGAGAATACAAAGAAAGACTATATCAGAGTTTAGCAGAATTGTTGAGCAGTTAGCCACCATTTGAAAACATTGAGCTTACGATACGGCACCAGGTGGTTCTCCACAAGATCCGGAACAACCGTTAAAGTGGTCATTAAATGAAAATGGTCCTAGAGCTCTGCGGTCTTTTCCAAAACAATAGTTGATCCGGAACATCCGTAAATGTGGCCATTTCATGAAAACCTGGTAAGCCCATAGGACCATCATCCGGTCATAACATCGAATTCATGCCTATGAGTCATCAACATGTATATGCTACTTTTAAGATTGTTACAGATCTTATTTGGGAAGCTAAACGGAGGAGAGTAAAGTTCGCCCGAAAAACTAGCGAATTTATTCCGTCGGTCGCCAAAAATCCGTCGTGATTCCATCCAACATTACAATCCCTGTGGAACGGATACCGAGGGCGCGGTTTCAGTGATCTGTTGTCAAGTGTCGGACACTGAACCGGATTTTACCCAAAATATAGTAGTCTTCCTTAACCCCGCTCGGTCATAGCTGAAAGGTACGCGAAGCCGGGTCGTTTGGGAAAGGGGGCTCCTATATTGAAGAAGACGGTCAATCCCGGACGTTCTCCACAAGATATAAATCGGAAGCCTTCCGTCAAGCCGCCATTCTCGTTTGGGCCATATTGCGCACGGGCACGCCATTTTTGTGGTCAAGCGTCGCCATCTCGGAACCATCCATCGCCATTTCAGAAACGCCACCATCGCTTCAAATTATCGTCGCTTCGTTCCACCATCATCATTGCTTCGTTAGTCACCATCATCACCGTTATCAGAAAAAAACCTGCGCAGGTATTTCCATACATGATTAGTTAAATAGTTTGTAGCTTCAGAGCAAGTACCCAAGTAACCACAAGCATTATATTATTGCACTTATTCAACCCAAAATCAACATCGGTAATGCGGGATCGCATCAATTCAACAGTTGTCAAGTAATGAAGCGTTAGATTAGCTTAAGAATGTAGTGATGCATTACCAATGCAATAATGCTACTTAAGCAATGTCTTATGGCATTACAAAAGATATAGCATTAGTTCGATCTTAGTGGGGCCCTTTTCAGCTTTAATCCAACTTCAATGATACACTAGACGCAATGCATATGCCCTATATATGCGTGCTATTACAGCCTCGTGGTTACTTGGGTACTGTCCAACACAAGTGAAGCTTGTAAATGGATGTTTAATAGATTGTTATTGGAGATTTTGTTTAGTTTCCGTTTTTTTTTATTTGCGTTTCGTCCTTTAGCTCTCATTCGTCATTTTTGATATTGCGTTTGTCTATTTAAATCAAGCACATTCCTTTGAAAACCAGTTTGTTGGTTGGTTCTGGCTTTAAAGTCTAAAGAGCCTGCGGAAATTATATGATTTTAAGGGATTGGCGGAATTTTCGTTGATTTTATCAAGAAAAGGTGTTCATTTGAGGTTTCGGTAGCATATGTGCGTTTGAAGTCTCAAAATAAGTCGGGCATATTAAACACGAGTGGTGGTCTCTCTAATAATTGTATATCATACTCATAACAAATAAAGATATAATGCCCTGAAAGGCACAAACTGCGAAAAAAATAAATTAATTCTAATATGATTTCGCTAAATCGTAACAAAACTCTTACGAAGTTTGTTTTGTTTATGGTATATCTGTATTATAGTTTGCTTTAATTTTGTCACATTTTTTTCGATTTTTTGTTACAATTTCTGTTGTTTTAACAACATCTGCGATATACATTCAATCAACTTCTGTTATAAAAACAGCGTAACTAAATAACAAAACATGAATTTTTTTTTCCTTCTGGTGGGGTATGAATCAAGATGTGTATCACACTGAAAATTTATTTTCATATATTAGCTTTTATGCGTTTCGCAAACAAGGACTTTGTACATAAAACAAATGTATCGTATATTGTATGAAACATTCATATTGCTTTTTATCTGGTGAAATACTATCATAACACCTTTTCGTAAAATGCACGAAATGAATTTCGTGAATCGCTGCTTCTCTTTTATCGTACTTCTGTAAAATAGTGTTACTGCTGTGACGGGCAGGAATAATTTAGCTATCCCAAAATAAAAATCAAACCGCTATCGAAAGCAATAACAACAACATCAAGCATCTTCTCACCAGTCACCATGGCCTAGTGAGATCAACCACGGTTTCATTAAAACCGCTTCCCTAAAAGCCAGATTCGAATCCCATGTCAGAAACATAAAAAAAAAAACGCTGGACCAACTCCACGTGGTTGCGTTTTTTTGTCAATTACATTTCCAGTCGATAAAGTAGATCTGTCAGTCCTTCATGCAACCTCCAGAGAGACGTTTCTTCACGAATGTTCTTTCTGTGTTCATAAAAGCTTCGTGCTTTTGACAGTTGCGCGTGTGCAATTTATTACGAAGGTATCTTCATAAAAAGTACAAATCAGTTTCGTTGCAGAAGACAACGAATGGATTTGTGAGTATTATCTTCGATTTTGTAATATAAACTAAAATTAACTTTCAGTGCAGAACGAATGTTTGAAGAATGTTTGATCCCGTTTCAACCAAACCATAATGTAGATGAAATAACGTGTTTTGGCCGGATAAAGTGTCATCGCATTACGCAAAACAACACAGTCGTCCCTGAATACTCATTAGATCCTATTTGTACCCGAAAACCACAACCCGACAAATTTGCCTTAGTGTAACTCTGTCGACGATTTCTTCGGGATTTTGAGCTCCTTTACGTACAAAAATAAATTGAGAGCCACCAATGGACAATGCAACTTTAATTAGAAATGAGAAAAAAAATTAGTATGTACAAAAATGTTTACTTACACTGAAAATTAATTTTCGTTTTTATTTCGAAATCGAATGTTGGACTAACAAATCTATTCGTTGTTTTCTGCAACAAATCTGATATGTACTTTTTGAGAAGCTACCTTCGTATTGATTGAATGCCACAACTGTCAAAAGCACTTTCGTTCATTCTACGAAAACAATACAAAGACCACAAAAGAAAAGACACATCCCGACCAAAAGGAAAGAACAAAATTATATCAAGTTTTGTTATTCAGTTACGTTAATTTTTATAACAGCGATTGTTGGAATTTAGATCCTGGATGTTGTTAAAATAACAGGATTTGTATCAAAAAATCCTCAAGAGATAACAAAATTATAGCAAAGTAAGATAAAGATATAACATAAACAAAACAAACTTTTTAACATTTTTGTTACGATGTAGCAAAATCCTATCAACAAGTGTTAGAATTAATTTATTTCTTTGCGTAAATTGTACCTCGTTGGACATTATATCTTAATTTGTCATAAGTATGTTACTCAATTATTCAGATGAAAACGTCTTTAACACATTTATATTATAACCAGTTAGTCATAACAAGGTTTGTTATAATTTTGTTATTGTTATGTTATACCCTTCTGGTCGGGACAGTGATGAAACCTATTCGTCTAGTGTGTAAGACATCGTGACTGGCACACTGTTCTTAGCGACTTACCCATGCTTTTTCTCAGTATAAATTCATTTTTACAGTATAAAATCAGCAAAATATATTACCGAGCTGAAATGATGGATTAAAGTGTGTGATCAGTAAGATGCTAAATTGAACTGTTAATTTTGTTTTACTTTTTTTTTTACTTTTCTTGCATAAACCAACAGTAAGGATGCTGTTGAGGCCACTCAAATAGTGTAATTGTTTGTTAACTTCATTGGGACACAAACAAACTTAGAACTACGCCTAATAGTCGATTTGAATCTATTTAAACCAATGGTAAAGATGGTGGTCGCCTTCTTCATCTTATCCAAAAATCCGGTTTGGTTTAGCAAAGAAAAAAAAGAGAAAAAAGAGAAAAAAAAATGGGAAGTAAAAGCTCTAAAAATTTTCAAGAAACTTCTTCTTCTTCTTCTTATTTAGCATTTCAAGCTTTGCATTGAAAGCAATATCACAAGTTGCTCATTGCTTGCTCTCAACTATGCTATTAGTATGATTTTGTGGCAAGTACAATCATACTCTATTGCCCAGGGAGGCGAGAAATTTTCCTCAACGAAACATTCCTAGACCAGACCGGGAATCGAACACAGCCAGCTAAAGCATGGTGTTGCTTTGTAGCCACGCCTTTACCGACTGAGCTAAGGGAAGTCCCAAAAAAGACATATATGTTGCATCTCCAAAACAAACAATTTTTCAACTATGCCTCATAGTTGGTTTTCACTCGATTTGAACCAATAGTCAAGATGCTGTTGGGGCCACTGACAATGTGTGATGGTGGTTGACTTCACTGGGAAAACAAATAGTTTTAAACGACGCCTAATAGTCGAATGGAACCGATTTACAGGGTGCGGCAGAAAATAGTGCGAAAATTTGTTTTATTTCTTTTAAATCCCATTTTCAACTAATTCAAGCAATAATATCAACATTTTCTAGTGCAGTTATCTTTATAAAGTCCTTTTAAACAAATTTATTTAATGTGTTCTCCATTTTTATTAATAACATCCTCCAGCCGACGCCGGAAGCCAGAGCATGACTTTCGGACGTAGTCCTCCGACATTGACTGCCATGTGCGTGTTATGGTTGACCTCAGAGATTTCACACTAGGGTGTGATGTTTTGTAGGCTCGTGCTTCAACATATGCCTAAATCAAATATTCCAACGGATTAAGATCTGGACTGCTAGGGGGGCACAAATCCTTCGGCCAAAACTTCATGTTATCGTTTAACCATTGTTGGGTTTCACAAGGTCCTTTAAAATACCGATATACACTTCGGTATTGATTTTAAATCCAGCATCAATGAAAACAGGTGGCATTTTCAAACCATCGGACGCCACCAAGCCAAACATGATGACACCAGCCGGATGTTTGGTTTGAAATTTGAATTTAACTTTTTCCGGAACGTTCTTTATTTTCTGCTGTGAAATGAACTGGTCCGATGCTGAAAAGCTTTTCGTCGGAGAACAGGATTATCATTTTTTCCTTCTTCAACAAGGAACGCAATCTCTTGGAACGAGTCACTCGTAGTTCCTTGACCCGGTCCGTAATCAAGTGGCGTTTCACTCTGGCTCTGGAAGATGCATGCAGGTCTTCTTTGATCATTCTCCGCATGGATTTTTCCGAAATATTGGCTTCCTTTGCATGTTTTCTTATAGAACGCATCGAGTTGCGAGCAATTTTTGCACGGACTGATTTGATCACGTTCGGCGTGCCTGCAAAGCGCAAACGTCCACTTCCCGGCTTCCGCTGCTTAGGACCATCCTGCAGGGACTTTTTTATGCGGTAAACTGTTGCCAAATGGCACCCTACCACCTTGGCAATGTCTTTCGGCTTCTTCTGGGCGAGCAACAAACTGGTGATCACTTCTTTCACGAACATTTTGACGAATTTGCAATAAAACAAATAGAATGTTTGGATGCAGCACTTGAAAGTAAACACAAACAAATACACTTTCGACAGAAATTAGTCACTAGCTACACGAATTAACCCAATACTCAAGTTTGAACATTTTCGCATTATTTTCTGCCGCACCCTGTAAACTAAAAGTTAGAACGCTTATGGAAAGTTTTGAGTCCACAAAGATGCTGCAACAAAAGCAAGCAGTTGGATATATTGAGGTGATGCTACAATTTCGGGTTTGTTCGCAGCATGTTTTACATCTCGTGCTATGACAGGAAAATGACACCATCCTGATGATTGAATTTCTTTTGAGTTTACCAACGCAAAACAAACTGTATTGTGGCTCTGCTTACAGCTTTCTTAGATTGTAGAAGATTAGTTTTGTTTGTATATTCTTTAATTTACTTCAATTGATTTATGTAAACTTCATTAATGTAAAAGCTCATGTCTCTTCACCACTATCATCCATAATCGTAATTTCCAAAGTTTGATGAATTAATGCTGATCAACCATTTCCATACATTTGAATATATAAAAAAAGGTCCGCTCCTCTGTCCTGATTCATAGCGTGGGTTTCCCTTGAAAGTATAATCTAAACTAGATCTAACCATAACGGGTGTCCACTAAAAAATGAGAATGATTTCAATACTTTTCCATCAGAACAAAAACGGCCGCATAGAAATGTCACTTTAGATGAATGAATCGTTGCACTCTCCAGAAAATTTTCATACACTCTTATTTCACTCTAACATGTTCAGTCGTGTTCAGCATGCCGTCGAAACAGGAAGAACTGCACGCGCGCGTTGTACAATTCTTTCAAGCGAACGAAGATCGTGGAAAAAAATACACGGTGGACCATTTTTGTCGTGAAAAAGTTCCGGTATCCACCGTATACCGTATCCTGGCATGCATGAGAGTAACCCGGAAGAAAGGTTGCGGCCGTCCAGCGAAAATAATGAATGAGAAAACGCTCCGCTCGCTGCGCAGCATGTTCAACAACAAGGATTCGGTAAGTCAACGGGAAGCAGCCCGAAAGTTCCATTGTTCGAAGTCACTCATCTGCAAGACGCTAAAGAAAGAAGGAATAGTGTGTAGAAAGAAAACCAGATCCCCAGAGTACACAGATGAGCAGATTCAAACCGTGAAATCCCAATGCCGCTGGATGACTCGGAATTACGGCGGAAAATTTTTCGTTCTGGACGACGAAAGCTACTTTCCTCTTTCGAAGTCTCAGATACCGGGAAACGACCGATTCTACACTAAGGACAAATCTACTACTCCTCCAAAAGTAATGTATAAGTTCAAGCACAAATTTGAATCGAAGGTTATGTTATACATCGTAATATCCGATAAGGGTATTTCGAAGCCGTGGTTCAAACCAAGCGGTTTGGCCATCAACCAGGAGGTGTACCAAAGAAAGTGTTTGCAGAAAATACTCATCCCATTTCTTAAACAACATCACTCGGATGGCAAATACGTGTTTTGGCCGGACAAAGCATCATCGCACTACGCAAAAAAAACGCTAACGTTTTTGGAGAGCCAAAATATACCATATGTCCCAAAAGACCGGAATCCGACAAATTTGCCACAGTGCCGTCCTATCGAGGATTTCTTCGGTCTTTTGAGCTCCATGGTATACAAGGATAATTGAAAGGCCAAGAACACCAAGCAACTTACCAACAGGATCAAAAGCTGCATCCGAAAAATCGATGTGGCTGCCGTCCAACGGTCATGTTCCAGCATAACGACTAAGCTGCGCCGCACGGCGGACCACGGACCATATGACAATATTCACTAAACTTAGTTTGAAGATTTAAGTTGACCCTTTTAATAAAATAAATCAGTTTGAACAAAACTTCACTGCTTTTTTTTTCCTGACCCAATTTTTTCGTTCTCATTATTTAGTGGACACCCGTTAGGCAAAAAAGGGAAGCACGAAAAATAAAATCCAAAAAGTAATTTGTGGGACTAGGGACAGTCTCAGTTAGAACGGTCACCGGCCGGCCAGCTGGGTTGGGGTTATTAATTGTTTTAGATTGGCATACCTACATAAACCAGTGCCACCGTCGCACAGCGGGTCGGGGTGGCCCAAAACACGGAAAACAAAATTAATAACTATCTGAAATTAAGAGATTGCGACTTCTTGGTTTGGAGAATGTTGATGCTTTCTGATAAAGCAATGATCCAGGAGTATTGTATCAATGTTTGTATCAATCACATATGTGTCGTAGATGCCATTTACTTTCAAGCAGACTTTTCAGTGATGAGGTATTTTCAGCAAAGTTGTTTGTTTTGCAACGCTCAAAAAGTTTGCCGATGTCGTCAAATTTTCGTAGCCAAAAGTTAACAATAACAGACAATATATTACGAGGGATGGGACATCGATTTGTTTAAATACGGTGCAAATAATTTAAAAATAAGAGAATAAAGGGTGTTTCGATCAAAATTTGGTCGACTTAAACTTGACGCATTTCCTTTCATCGCGCATTAGAAGAGTCAAAGTTCGATAAAAATATCTGGTGTGGTAGGCCATCTGTACCTGTGGCTTGAAGAGCAACGTTTACATTGCGACCGGAACCATCAACCAGGAAATTATCGAAGCGAGTGCCTACAAAAACGTCTACTGCCTTTCCTGAAGCGACACAATTGTTCCGTTATATTTTGGCCTGTTTTGGCATCTTGCCATTTTGCCATGCTGCCAACAACGTTCAAGTGGTGGTCAATGACAAGAACCATTCCAACACGCCAGAGCTCCGCCCAATCGAATAATATTGGGCTATCGTCAAGCGGAACCTTAAGAAGGCTCAAAAATCTGTTGTGAGCGAGAAACAGTTCAAGGCAAACTGGCGTTCTGCGGCGAATAAATTGGACATGGAGACAGTACAAACTCTTATGGCAGGTGTTAAACAAAAAACCCGGTAATTCGCATTCGGTAAAAAGGAAGCTTAGCTTAATATTCTCCTTATTCTGTATAAACTGAACTTGAAAAATAAAAGGAATTTGACTTATTAATAAAAATTTTGATCGACTCACACACATTATTGGTTGACCAAATTTTGATTTGAACAACTTTTATCCACATAGTAAATTTCTGCAGAGGGGTAAAGACGGATCAAATTTAAAAATATAAATTAAAATAAAAGAAAATTCAATTAGAACATTCATTACCTTGATTTAGTGAAAATTACAGAGACATGTATTTCGACACATTTACGATACATAAGTTTGAAGAACATACTTCTAACATGTTTGTTCCTCTGTATGAATGTCCAATGAGAATAATTCCTTCTTTTCATATTATTTCGAAATAATGGCCATTGTTAGAATCAACCGTTGTTTTTAATCCTTCAAGTTAAGTCCGAATGTGATCCAATATTAACAAAACCAACATATTAGATTACTTTAAAGATTCATGTTAATATCTCAAAAGTTGGAGGTTGTGGAAATTTGAAATTTGTAGAAAAATAGCGTTTAGGTTTAAATTTTTCAAAACAAACAACTTTGCCGAGGATACCACATCTCTAAAACGCCTTCTTGAAAAAATGGTATTTACGACACATATCAGAATAACACAAAAAAAAACAAATATTCCTGAAGTATTACTATTTCCGATTGGATGAACTTCCCCGGAGTCATTAAGTCGCTTAATTTAGAAAGCTGATATTTTTCTCAGAACTTTGGACTTTCCTGCCTCAGTGTGCGTCCGTCTAGGGGAAAACGACGGTCATGTCTGGCGAGGCTGTCTGGCGAGGGATACTTAATTAAAGTAATAAATTAAAATGGGTTCTCGGGATTTTTCAGGATACGGTTGACAAAACGTGTCGTAAAACGAATTTAAAAAGTTGTGCTTGTTTTAGGTATCCTATGGTTTAAATGGCGATGATCGACATCAGCTTTAAACGTTCATAATTTACGCAATAACCAGGACAGGTTTCACACAATTAACAATAGAAAAGAATTGCTTCATGGGAAAATAAACATTCCCATTTATTCAAAATGAAACCTGTACAGTCGGTGGGAAATAGATATATTTATTCACAACCCGGGCTGGAACGAAGCACCAGTATATGATATTTTTATTGTTATCACAATGGCAATCAATTTTTAAGCGAGTTGGCACGATTCGTATTTCCCTTCAGGCGTTCGTTTCATCGTCCGCCCACCATCGATCGGTTGAGTAGGAAGGACAAAATTTCCGATGCACTACAGTTACAGCTGTTGGTCGTAAGTAACAGAAGAAATAACAGAACGGAGTAGAAACGTGTTATTACTGTAATAATATTGCTTCTCAATGACATATGTCCTGTCTTGAATGGAATGTTGGGCTTCGATGTGAAAACTCAGTGATAACGAAATGTAAGTAGGGAAAATGTACTGCTGTTGGCCCTGTTCCTATGTTGGCCATGTTTTCACTATATTTAACGTTTCGTAAAAGTTTGAATGTACAACGATGAGCTCTCAAAAACATTTTCAAGACTAATTAGATTAGTTCTAGTTTTATTACTGATTTGCTAATGCCACGAACACTTGAAGCAGTTCTAATCGAGAAATGTAAATAATTTTATGGAAATTGGTTTTGTTATGCTCTGGAAAATAACTAAGAGAAAACTTAACTTAACATAGTTTTGATCGATAACGTTTATTCCAACAACCATATTGTAGACGAAATAAGCGTATCTGTCAAAATAAGAAACAAAGGTAGTTGGAATTAAATGGAAATTACTAATCTTTCTTTTCATTTTCTAGTTACAGGTATTCTACTAAACAGCTCACACTCTCCAAGATTCATCCAAAACTGCTTTGTATCATTTTTCTGTGAAATAAGCTGTCCCTATCACATTGTCGTATGTAAATATTGCATACAGTTATCCTTTTCTCGTGTACAGGGTGAGTGGTAACTCCTGTCAGTGTTTTTAAACATGTGTAATTATGGATTGGTTAATCACAGACGTGTTTGTGCTTTTTTTTCTTTAGAAGTATATTAAAATGTCAACACGGCTTGCAACTATATTATGAATTTTTTTGACGCGAAAAGGGCGCTCGTGTTAAGTCTGTTTTTGAAATAATTTAGACCGTGTACTATATTAAAGAAATTGAAACCACTCGGAATAAACGAAAGATTAATCTTTCGTACCATCAAACGCCGGGTCATGGGAAATACCTCCCAGATCTGACCGTATACGCACTGTCAGGTGTCCGGAAGCCATCAAACGAAGTCTGGCCTAAAGATGACCAAAGAATTGGGATTGTCGCAGTCAACGATCAGAAGTATTTAAAAAAACGATTTTGGATATATACAACGTGTACATGACTTAACTGAAAAGCAGGTGATTGCAAGAATCGAACAATGTCGGAAGCTGCTCAAGCGTCTCGTTGATTAAGAAATTCTGTTCTCGGACGAAAACATATTACTGGTACAGGATCATCACAACCAGTAAAATAATCTTGTGAATGCAGCTTATCTTTCGGTTATTTTTCGTGGTAAAGTAGGTAATGTTTTAGGAACGTTTCTCATTAACATAGAAGGTTGCATTGAACCTGGTGTAAAAACCAACAGTGAATATTACATCGATAATATTTTGAAGAATCATTTACTTCCTCTCATCAAGAAACACTACAAGCCTCAAGCGGCTCAACCCCTCTAGGATTCACTACAAGCCTGCATCTTCACCTGACTTGAATCCTCTGGACTTCTATGTATGGGGCAACATGCGCGGCAAAGTGGAGAATACTAATGGACTAACCGTGGAAACTTTTGAGAAACGTTTGGTAAAAATCTGAAACTTCATTCCTCAAGATTTAGCTTGCCAGCTGTGACGCTTTCCAAAAACGCATGTGACTTGATGAAAACGCAAAGGGAGAAAGATTAGAGCTGAACTAATTTAAGACAAATGTTTAAAATATACCCATGAGGAAAAACATTGGCAATTTGACACGCACACACACACACACACACACACGCGCGCACACACACACACTCACACACACACACACACACACACACACACACACACACACACACACACACACACACACACACACACACACACACACACACACTTTTTCTCCGACACGTTTCGAAAATCGTCATAAAGCTCGATTCAAAGTAAATCTGGACGCACGGTTTAATACACCAACGCGTCCCTGGCGGTTGGAACACAAAACGTTTAATATGCATTTGTTGATGATTTATTGACGAAGAAATTGGTGAAAAGTTTTTTTTCGATTGATCTACGTATCTCGAAATTACGGATCATGGAACTTGAGAAAGGAAAATTAATTGTGCACAAACATCTAGAGAATCCATCGTGGGCTGCCTTAAAAAATAGCAAAAGTGTTGAAATTACCAAAGTCAACGGTGTGTTTTGTAATCAAACGTAACAAGGATACTCTGAGTGTGGATAGAGCACAGTGCGTCGATAATAAAAGTGGCACTAGGGACAAAGAGCTGAGGAGAAAGGTGTTGAGGTACGTGAAAGGTTAACCCAGGTATCTCCATACGTGATTTGGCAAAGAAATACGATTCCAACTTTTCCACCGAGCGTAAAATCGTTTCAAGACAAGGATGTAAGTCTTTGTGTACCAGAAAATATCCGAATCACTTCCTGAAACAAAATTTAGTGGCCATAAAGCAAGCACGATTATTATACCAACGAGTTTTGACGAAATTAGATGGCTGTATTTTAATGGATGACGAAACATATGTCAGAACGCATTATAAACAAATCTCTGGACGAAAATTTTACCTGGGACCAGGTCGTGGGGATGTCCCGGCCAGGTATAAATTTGTTTTACTGATAAGTTTGCTCGGAAACTAATGATTTGGCAAGGAATCTGTAGCTGTGGTCTTAAAAGTAAGTTTTTCATCACATCTCACACAATGACGTCGAAAATTTACATTAAAGATTTAATCCTAGCGAGTTTGAGCTGTTGGAATACCTGTAACTAAGGAGTGTATCGAATATAAGCTATCCACATACATTTGCGTTGTACGCATGTATTTGTGATGGTTTTTATGCTCTGAACACTGCATGCTGTGCGTTTGACTGTCAGCTTTCTTTTGTTTACTTGTTTGTGCGGTTCAAATTCTGCGTTTTCAAAATGTCGCGTATTGAAAAGGAAGTGAAAATTAAGGTTTTGGACACATGGCTAAGTGAGAAGAGTATTACTATGCGAAAATTGGCGAAGTGGTTTGAAATTCATCATGAGAGTGTTGAAACCATCATTAATAAGTTTGGGGAACACTATTCTTTGGATGAGCTACCAGGAAGAGGCAGAAAACCCGGTTCTTCCAACCCGAAACTGGAGCAGAAAGTGGTATCTCTAATCATGAAGAACAAATCAATGTCAATACGTGATTTGGCCAAAAAAGCAGGAACGAGTGTCGGAATGATCCAGCGTATCAAGAGGCGAAACCACCTGAAGACCTACAAGAAGCAGAAAATCTCGAAACAAAGTGCAGAACAAAAGAAGCGAGCAGCAACAAGGGCCCGAAAATTGTATTCGCGTCTTTTGCAGCGTCCGGATGCATGCGTTTTGATGGACGATGAGACCTTTGTAAAGGAGGACTCAAAAACCCTTACTGGTCCACAATACTTTACTGCCGTCGTTGGGGAGGATGTGAACGATGCGGACTGGTCCATTCAAGTGGAGAAATTCGGTCGAAAGGTACTGGTATGGCAAGCAATATGTTCCTGTGGTTTGAAGTCAACAATTTTTCACACTACCGGAACTATAAATGCGGAAATCTATCGATCTGAGAGAAGAAATTGTTGCCTTTATATAAGAAGCATAGTACACCTCCACTGTTCCGGCCGGATTTAGCGTCGGCTCACTATGCCAAAATCACTCTCAATTGGCTTGCGGAAAAGGGTATAGATTTCGTTGAGAAAAATATCAATCCACCAAATTGCCCTCAGCTTCGACCCATCGAACGTTACTGGGCAATCGTGGAAAGGGTCTTCAAGAAGACTGGTAAGGTAGCTGGGAACATGCAGGAGTTCAAAAAAAAATTTGGGCTCAAGCGTCCAAAAAATGCGATGCAACACTTGTCCGGAACTTGATGAAGAGCATTCGATCCAAAGTTCGAAAATTCGTGAAGGAATAACTTAAATTTCATCCGGTCTTCATTATGTTCAAGTTTAATCTCGTACAATAAAGGATCAATTTTTTGTATGAATAAAATATCGATAATATTATTTTCGATACACTCCTTAGAAATGAGAAGAAAAAATAGTATTTTCCATTTAATTCCAACTACCTTTGCTTATCTTGACAGATACGCGTATTTCGTCTACAATGTGCAGACTTCTTCAGTGTCTCGTACTTATAACTCGACTGGGTCTACATGCTAAAGAAGAAGACACTGTCCAGCGTGCCTAAAGAAACGATTGTTACCAATCCTATGGCTGTCATAGCTGCCCCTCCTTCGCTATTCTGGCCTGATATGCCATCTTGTCTCTACGCCAAAGATGTTTTTTTTTTTTAAGCGAATGGAGTTCATGTTGTACCGAAAGAGACGAATCCATCTAACTGCCCACAGTTGAGACCTATCGAGCGGTAGACGCTCTTCAGAAGCTGTGTGTCACTTTCATCTTTGCGAATGCAACATAGATCGCTTGATGGATACCACCATGAGGTTTATAGGCGTTCAACCAACGGCGGCTGTTATGTCAAAGGAAGCCAAGCGGGCGTTAGAGATCCTCCAGCAAACAACTGTGCGTGTTGGCGATCGCTATGAGCCTGGAAGGCTCTGGAAATACGATGACTTCGAGTTTCCAGACAGTTTTCCGATGGCTGTTCGTCGGCCTGAATGCTTAGAACGTAAAATGGCAAAAGATTCCGCTATGAAGACCAGCATCATGTAGAAACTCGAAGAGCATCAAAACAAGGGCTATGCTCATCGTGCTACTAAAGACGGGTTGCTGTCTGGAGACCCACGACCACCTGCGGTGAGTGCTGATATCAGAGAAATGTTCCATCAAATTGGCAATAGGGACAAAGCTAAAAGCAACCGACCGGATGTGGAAGGCTTGGGTGAAAGACACATAAATCAGAGCGTGTGATGGGGATGCTTTGGGTAACCAAAACGGACGAGTTTCGCTTCTCTAGGGTGATGTGAAGTGACATCGCCGAACTGATCGCAAGCGAAAAATGTTGCGCTGTTTCACACTTTTTGATCCGCCTGACATGCCCGCACCGTATTTGATCCAGAGGGAAATGTTAATTCAGGATGTGTGGCGAGCTGGAGTCGGCTGGGATCTTCAGGGATGCGCAAAAAGTACGCGTATAGCGAAATATGTCATCGAATGTCATTCGTACCAGGTTTCCAAACGATATTTTTGTTTAGAATCGAATACTGCGCTAAGTTGGATCAGTGCTGACCCCCGAAATACCGTCAGTTCGGTGCCTATAGAGTGGGAGAAATTTTGGAACTGATCAGCCGTGAGGAGTGGCACTGGGTTCCCTCAGAGATGAATCCCGCAGACGAACCCACTAGGTGGAGTGCTGATCCAACCACATCTATCCATGTCTCATGGTACAATGATCCAGTGTTCTTGAAGCACCTAGAAAATTAGTGGCCGAAATGGAGATCGTTAGCAGAAAACTACGAAGAGTTACGTTCGTGCCACATTCATAGTGATGTTACCTTTGCTACGCCTGTCATCGACATTCACCGCTTCACTCGATGAACTCGAGCTCTGCGTTCTATGGCCTATGTCTATCGTGCCATGCGCAACTTCGGGAAGGCCGTCTCAGGCCCCCTAGCACAAGAAGAGCTCCTGCAGGCTGAAGAAACGCTGTTTAAAAAGCAGCACAGTGGGACTACTACCCAGATGAAGTTAGCGCGCTGAAGGCAAATAAACATCGGTCTCCAGGGAAACGAACATCGTTAGAAAAATCCAACCCTCTCTTCATGTTTTCTCCGATGTTGGACGAAAAGGGGATTCTACACGTCGACGGAAGGATAGGAGCAGCTTTGGATGTTTCCATGGACGTCAGGTATCCTGTAATTCTCCCGAAAAAGCACCGCTTAACGCACCTGCTCATTGATCATCTCCATCAACAGTACCGCTACGGAAATAATGAAACGTTGGTTAATGAAGCTCGGCAACGTTTTTTCATTCCACAACCCCGACCACTGGTCAGGAAGGTGTCTCGACCCCTACGCTCGATACCTATGTTGGCCTGGACTATTTCGGCCCCCCTCAAGTAAAAGTTGGTAAAAGCAGAGCTAAGCGTTGGGTCGCACTATTTACGTGTAAGGGCGATCCATTTGGAATAGGCGTTCAACCTTACTACTGAGTCGTGCATCAAATGCGTTAGACGGTTTCGGGATCGTCGTGATTCCCATGTTGAAATATACGGCGACAATGGACTCAATTTCCATGGTGCCGAACGACTTCTAGGACAACCGATTAACGAAGGATTGGCTGCAACTCTTATCGAATAACACGGCTTAAAGAATTGAAATAATCCAACTGACAATCTCATTAGTTTCTGTCATTTCATTATATTATGGGCATCTTCAACGATGGTCCAATCGTGGATGAGATTTATTTTTTAAGACCAAACGCAACAAATTCGCTGCACCTATTTTATAATATTCTTTTTTTATACCGGATCTATTTTGCACTTTAAATCTGGTGTTGGTTTTAATCTTTTGTTGGAGTAAATTGAAATAAGAAAAATGCCGTTTCTACACACTACACGCTGCTGGACAAAAAATTTTTTTCATGGGTTTACCTTACCCCGCACCGACGAACTACTCATGCAACATCAATCATAGTAACCCATTAGTCAGCAGACAAAATTTGACAGCTCTATCAGTCGAACTCTAACCGTGATGGCAAAAACAGTGAAGCAACTCCGTTCAGAAGTGTGCGCGTTCAAACAACGACACCCCGCCGCGTCCAAACGGACATCACGCGGCACAATATGGACGCCGGATACGCCCGTAGCGGCATCTACAGCATCTTTGCACTATTAGACAACAATCAGAGCATCGAAAGAAAGCCCGGTTCCGGACGGCCGACGACCCTGAGCGACAAAAAGCTCCAAAGGATGCTGAACAGGAAGACCGAGGGGAAAGTAGCTACATCGCTGCGTGCGCTTGGCCAGGAGGTCGGTTCAACCGGCCAAACAGTGAAAAAGTACCTAGCGTACATGAACATACTGTCAGAAAGCGAAGGTCGCGTCCACTGGTTTCGGAGCTGCAGGCAATAACGCAGCGGCGGCTGAATTAGATGGTCAACTTGATTTTCCCGGCGAATCGCGACGTGGTGGTGGTGATGGACGACGAGACCTATCTCACCCTAGATTGCAACGACTGGGAGGGCAAATCGTATTTTATTTCTCCCACAAAGGAAGTGAGCTCCGAGGTGAAGTTCATTTCACACACGAAGTTCCCCAATCGGTGAGAAAGGGATGTCAAAGCCGCTCTTCCTTCGCTCCGGACTGACCGTGAGCGGGAAATTTACAGTACGAAAAGCCTGTCGAAAGTTGCGTCGTTCATCAAGAAATAACTTTAGAGCAAAGACGCGGTGTTCTGGCCGGATCTGGCGTCGGCGCACTCCTCGAAGCGATCGTTTAAGGAGATGGAGCGGCTGAATATCGATGTGGTACCCAAGTCGGCAAGCCCGCCCAAAGTTCCTCAGCTGCGCCCCATCGAGAATTTCTGGGCCAACCTGAAGCGTAAGATTTACTCCAACAATTTTGTCGCGAAAACTCAGGAGGAATTGATAAATACAACGAAGAAAGGACTCAAATCAAGCCTACACGCAGGTTTTTGTCCGCCGTGGAGAATGTTCCGGTTAACTACCGGAAGACCACTCGTAAGGGCGTAGAATTTGTTTGCAACTAAGCTTAAATTATTATCTTCCATAGGTAATTTATGAAAAGCAATTATATGTCCTAGCTTTTTTATATTACCATCCCTAAAAAGTCCTTTTTAAATGCAAACGTTATTGATGGAATGGTCATGATTAGCACATTAAAATAGCTCATACAGATAAATTTAAGAGAAGCTTGTTGCATCTACATTTTCAGCAGGTTTACTGGGGATTTGGATATTCAGGCTTATCTGCTGGAGGAGAAGATACATATTACAATGGCAGTTTTGATAAGCTTTCTGGGGGAAACCGAACCTTTATTTTTCCAGAAATCGTTTTTAAACATTGTAAAGGGTGTTCCGATCAAAATAATGTGTGTGAGTCGATCAAAGTTTTTATCAATAGGTCAAACTATTTTACTTTTTCATGTTCATTTAATACCGAATACTGGAGAAATATTCAGCTAAGCTTCCTTTTTACCGAATGCGAATTGCCGGGTCTTTCGTTTAACACCTTCCATAAGATTTTGTTCAGTCTCCTTGTCCACTTTATTCGCAGCAGAACGCCAGTTTGCATTGAACTGTTTCTCGCTCACAACAGCATTTTGAGTCTTCTTAAGGTTCCGTTTGACGATGGCCCAATATTATTCGATTGGGCGGAGCTCTGGCGTGCTGGGAGGGTTCATGTCCTTGGGCACCACGTGACCATTGTTGGCAGCATACCACTTTTATCAGAATACCTTTTTTCAGTAATGGCAAGATGCCAAATCCGGCTAAAATAGAACGGAACAATTGTGTCGCTTCAAGAAAGGCAGTAGACGTTTTTGTAGACACTCGATCAGACAAATTTCCCTGTTGACGATTCCGGTCGCAATGTAAACGATGCTCTTCAAACCACAGGTACAGATGGTCTGCCACACCAAATATTTCTACGCGAACTTTGACAGTCTAAAATGCTTGAAAATATCTGCCACCTTTCTCTGAAGCTGTTTAAAGTCGGCCTTGATGTATGTTTCATCGTCCTGTACCACGCAATAAAACTTCGTCAGCATCGTCGTGTACAACTTTCGCGATCGTGCTTTGGCCGACGTGTTTTGTTTATCGTCACGATTTGGAGTCCCAACTTTCTTGTAAGTCGACAGTCCAGCTCGTTTTTTAGCTCTATCCACGGTTGAAGGCGCCACTCTCAGCTTCTTTGCGACATCTTGGACGGAGAGGTTGGGGTTCCGCTCGAAACAGCGGGCAACTCTTTTTGTCGTCGCTGTGGCCTCCGGCTTTCGATTTCCCCCCGATTCAGCTTTCCTGGCTGTCGACAAACGTTCACCGAACACTTTTAATACGTTGGTAATAGTTGATTTAGCCACATTCAACAATTTCGCCAACTTGGCGTGAGAGTAGTTTGGATTTTCGCCATGCACGTGCAAAATTTTGATGCGTTGCTTCTCTTCCTTCGACGACATTTTGATAACTGAAGTGCTAATCTCAAAATCAAAATAGAGGCATGATGCTACACGCACACATCTTCAAAATGAGGAGGGTGCAAAATTTTCTAATGCACGATGAAAGAAAACGCGTCAAGTTTAAGTCGAACAAATTTTGATCGAAACACCCTTTATCTATACTTCTAGATATCAAGGACTAATTCTATAAACCACTTAACTCGAGGGTAAATTTCCAAATTCAAAGTGCAAATGTACTGAATGATACGATTAGAAGTACTAAAAAAGGGAGAGTTCTAAGATTAATTGCAAAAGCTCATCGTTTTCACTGTTGTTCTTAAGAACCAATATAAGGATCACAAAAGTTATAGCCAGTACCGACCTAAAAAGTAAAGAGGTTGCGAAATTTTGCTCAATATTACCTAGCGGACTGTTGACAATTGATCTGCATGGAACGAAATGTCACCTTCACTTACGGAATAATCGAGCGGAATATTTTTCCGAAAGTAAAAGTGACAGCTCCCATAAGTTTGCGTGGAAACTTTACAAATTTCAATTTTATTTTTAGTTCTTTTCAGGTGAATACTGCTGCTGAAATTTCTTTTTGATTCTTTACATGGGTTTGGTGTAGAAAAAGAAATTTCTTTAGAACACGATACCGACCTTAAGCCAGAAAATAAAATTTACTTCTTGTTATTCCGACTCAGCATGCGAATTAAGCTGGAAAGATTCATTTTAGGCCTAAGTTTGAAGTTTTGGAGCTAAATTGTCTTGTACAAAGTTGTTTCTAATAACAAGGCGCTTATTTTGGTGTGAATGGAAACTAGGGTAGTCCTTATTTTCAGAGAAATCAAAAATCAATTTTTTTTTGTTTACAGAAATAAAGGCATACATTATTGAAAAAAGTTGTAGAATAAATAATTTCAAGCAACCTTTATGTTAGAATTTTTCCTGTATTTTTTTATATGACCGAATTAGATCATTTTTTCCAACGTAGCCTAGGGTGTTCCTATAAAAATCAGTTGTTTTGCTGTAACATTTTCATTTAAAATTTTTCAGCAAAGTTGTTTTCGCAGTAATTCTAGAACAATACAAATTACAATTTTTGGTGTGTATGTCGTATGTCAAACAAAAGTTATTACGGTTTTTGAAAACAAAATAGGCTTTTTTGAAATGTTGGTTTTTCTAGTTGATGCATACCAAAAAAATATTTCTTAACAGCATTTGAAAGTATTTTTATTATTGCATATCATGTCTGAAAACTGGAGATAGGTTATTTTTTTAAATTGAGTAAAACACATTTGAAAGGGGAGTAGTTCTATAAGGAAATCGTTAATTACTCGCTAATGGTAAGAGACATCGGCAAAATTTACAAGTCCAATCCTTAATCTTTTCAAGTTATAAAAATCATCTGAAGACAAAGTTGTTGCCAAATTTAAAATAAAAAAGTAAAAGCAAAAAACTGTTTTATTTCTGTAGAGACATCCTAAATTATCTAAGGAAAACCGTCCTATTTTGTTTACAAAAACCATATTAACTTTTGTTTGACATACAATAGAGACAATTCCAGCACACATAAAGTTATAACTTTTATTGTTCTAGAATTACTGGGAAGACTACTTTGCTGCAAAATTTGAAATAAAAAGTAAAAGCAAAATAACTGATTTTTATAGGAATACCCCAAGCTACGCAGGAAAAAATGCTCTAATTCGGGCACATCAAAAGGTGCAGAAAAAGGTAACGCAACAAAGTTGCTTGAATTTATTTATTCTACAACTTAACCGCATAATGTATGCCTTTATTTCTGCAAATTAAATTGTTAGATTTTCGATTTCTCTGAAAATAAGGACCACCCTAGTTTTCATTCACACCAAAAGAAGCGCCTTGTTATTAGAAACAACTTTGTAGAAGACAATTTTGTTCCAAAACTTCAAACGTAGGCCTAAAATGCATCTTTCCAGCTAAATTCACATTCTGGATCACTGTGCATTGGTGATCTTAATGAATCCAGCTCTTGGTCAATTTCCTACCACTTCTACTTAACATTAGTTTTGCTGACTCCATGCCACAAAAGCCTCTGGAGATGTCCACATTAACTTTAATCTCTTACTCGGCAAAATGTGACAGATCAGTCATTAGTTTCCCAGAGGTCGATTGAGACAGACAATATTTCTTCGATCTCGACATCTGTAATAGCCAAATAGACCTGTCGAGCACACTGACGCTCGACTCGACATTAATAATTCTCGAGTACTTTTTCAAACAGACGTATCTGATTTTG
Source organism: Aedes japonicus (assembly GCA_034211315.2). Taxonomy (NCBI): domain Eukaryota; kingdom Metazoa; phylum Arthropoda; class Insecta; order Diptera; family Culicidae; genus Aedes; species Aedes japonicus. Next base: position 37,428 of record JASCZW010006446.1, on the reverse strand, counting down.
TAAATAAAGAGGGGGAGTAAGATTCAAACGTTAAATTCTTGAAACCCTTAGCAGTTTCATGCAAACTAGGGCCACCAACACAAGGAACAAACTTTCCCTAACCCTGAGCAAAGGATTATACCAAATTGATAACAAGTTCTATTACCAGGTTATCATTTTTTGATCACTGAATATGTTATCATTCAGGCTGAATAAACAGCCAAAATAACAGAATGAATAACAAAAAAATACTCATTGAATACCATAATAATAACTTATTTTGTTATCACTGCGAACAACTTGATAACAAATCCTATTATTGTAAGCAAATTTATTGAAATAGTATCAAATTCTGTTATCAATTTGAAAAAAAAACCTCATGCTGATAACTGAAAACAAAATTTTGATTAAAAGCAAAATTTCTTGTTCAAATATGCTGGAAATATTCATAGTTTTATAATTCAACTAATAACGTTCATAATAAATAGTGTGTTCAAAACGATAACATATGATAGCAAAATTTGCCAAATATGATAACTAAATTTGTTATGTGATAACAGCGGAAAACAAAACGATAACTGGGATAAAAGAACTTGTTACTTATATGATATCAACTTGTTATTTTACTTTGCTAGGGTGGTGCTGCTTCTTTCCGTGAGGGTGCTGAAAGTTTTGAAAATTTTACGTTTGAATCTTACTTCCCCTCTTTGTTTACAAAATCAGATACGTCTATATGAAAAAGTACTCGAGAATTGTCCCAATACTCAGGTACTTAGCTGAATTCCACTTGATCCCGCATCCAGTCCAAGCCGAGTTAACCTCTCACTATTACTATCACAACTGATGTTCTTCCCTTATTGCTGCTCTTGGTGTGACTCAGCACAAGATTGGGTTAAAGACATGGATAAAAATTCACATTACAATTGTTAAAACTTATACTTTTATAACATGAAAAAAAAGCGGTGGGAATATGACAACAGAAAATTTTTGTGCCTCGAATTGAGCACCGCACACTACGATCTCCATACAAGAGGAAAATAAATGTTGAGAAAAAGATTGGTTTGGATTAAACAACGTTCGTTAAACACATTCAGTTGAGTTCAACATTATAGAAAACACTGGCAATATCGAGAAACACAGCTTAAAGAATTGAACTAATCCAACTGACAGACTCATTAGTTCCCGTCGTTTCATAATATCAACAATCGACACATCAACAGTTTCGATTCTAATGTAGGCGAAGACGACGATCATTAAATATGTTTTTACTTCAAATCAATAATGGCGTAAAAATTATACGACTAAAGCGGAATTGATTGCCATAGATTTCTTTCCTTATAAATTTCATTCTTCTCCAGCTCACTTCCACAACAGCAAGCCAGCCAGATACCACATTAGAAAAGACTGCTTTTTTAATCGAGAAGAAAGAGCACACAGCTGGTTGGAATTCCTTCGTCAATATATGTACAGTTAGCTCTTCCACTACACGGTGGGTGGGCGGTCACAACCTGGACTCTAAACCACATTTCAAAACCTGAGACCGGACTGTGCCTAGGAGATAGACGTTCCTTTCACTTTGACTCTGGCCGTTTTAGTCAACAGAGCATGGCGGAGCAAAACAAGTGGCATAAAGTGAGAATAATGAATGTCTGTCGATAGTAATTTCTTGTTCTTTTATTGCATTCCTCTTTATTGCGATCCGATAGGACTCCTTTGAGTCCCAGTGGATGTCAGCCACATTATGGGCGCTGATAATAAAAATAAACTAATCATAAAAGAGGATAACTGTCGGACTGATGGAAAACCGTTTTCCGGAGCCATGAAATTTTCAACGACCAAGTAAAATAATTAATAATTACTTAGCATCAAACGGGTGCTGTACGGCGAAATAGTTTTCGGGCTTTGTCGCAGCGGAGAACTTTGTCTTTGTGCCGAAAAATTAGTGGAAACTTTTGCCGCAACTTTGGCACGATGCTGGAACTTTTTCGGGTGTGTGGCTTCGGGTTTGCGAGATAGAGAACACTAAGAAAAGGGGGAAAATTTTCAACACACTCCATCCAGCCACTCGTTCCAAATGAGAGTAGAAAGTAAACTTCATGGGACCATTTGGTCGTTTCATCTTATCCTAATCTTCATCCCCCCCAACCAGGCATTCTGAAATAGAGCGCCCAATCCATTGGTAGGTACTTACGAAAATGGCAATGTCACACACTTGTACATGCTTAGCGTTTGTTTCCATTGTTTATAGTAAAGTTTATAGGATCCATTTTGCCTACTTTTAGCTCAACTTTACAGTGTTATTTCGATCGAATACGAAGAACTGTAGTGACAAATATTTGAACTCAATTAAATTTAACCATGTTGTACACCCTTCTCATGTAGCGGCACCGTTATACAGCTTCAACTCGACTTAAATCGCACCCATCTAGTGAAGGAAAAAAAAAGAAATCCATACCATAGTGGTGCTTCACCCATCACCAATCAAATTAGCACAATTGGGTGCAGCTCGTAAAGTAATTATCCCAATTACCGCACAATTCACCAATTGGCATCAACTTGGCATGATTAAAAGTTAAATCCACTCTTTGGAGGACAACGAAAAAAACGAGGAGGACTTTAAATGAAATCCGCTTCGCATTGGCCGGTTCCGACGAGGACACGGTTTCATTGCAGTAATTAAATTCGTCATCCATCATTGAACCGGCCGAGGGAGAGGAGGGATGGCGAAATTACTCGCTTTGTAGTTTTATTGCTTCGATAGATTCAGTAAACCGATCGCTCTGTTTAATCAATCAATCAATCAATCAACCAATCAGAAAATGCGTTTCCAAATTTGCACTGTATTATCCAGTCGTGCATACACTTCAATTGTTTTTGTTTTTTATTACTTTTTATTTACATTTTTGTTTTTTTTTTCAGTTTCATCGTTTTCATTGTGGCTTCCGTAACGGTGTTAGATTTTGAATGTGACATCCTTCACGCACGAATGAACGGGTTCTGTACACTTCAGGGGTCGATTTTCCAATTCTGATGCCGGATTCAGTTCAATGTCTTTTCGAGTGGAAAATTCGTTCGACTGTTTTGTAGCATATCATTGCACATTGTTTTATACACTTTGCAGTCGAATTCCGAGCACAAAATTTCTTCAAAGAAAAGAAAAGATTTTGAAAATTTTCTTTTTGTGGAATTCCGAATGTTTGTGGAAAGAAATTTTTTGACGTTTGGAAAAGAAAAAGAAATTAATTTTCTCTTCGAGATTTATGCGGAAGAAACACATAAAGAAAATTGCTGCTGCTCATAAATTTTATCAAGTCATATAAGTAACAGTTTTTTTGATCGGTCTTAAACATGGACGCATTAATTGTTTCTTATTATATCGCAAGAAAAAAGTGGTGAAAGCGACAGGAAAAGTTAAAATTGATTCGACATTCTCGGTATTAGAGAGACATAAAAACTGTTTCGAATGCCAAAATGTTTGGCTGAGAAGCTCATCGATTTGATGGATTGACCTCTAAATGAGATTCCTTTAAAAGATGAAAGAAACACTACAATACCGGTACATTTACAGGTTCTAACAACGATGAGGTACCTAGGATCAGGTGACTGTTTGATTAAATTGATGTGATGTCATCATTTGTATGGGAGTGAACCTGTTTCACGCTGTAAAATATCGCACAATAACATAAAAATCGATTTATTAAATTTTAGGCTCTCATCGAGAAGTTTGAACTATATTATTAAGAATAGACTAATATGTCGTGAAAATTTGATGAGAAAGCCTATTCGGTGCAAAATATCAAAACAATTGAAAAGATCAGGACGTTTTGAACTATCATATGATAAAAACTTCTTAATGCCATCTAGCGGTCATAACGAAAAGCACATTTTTTTCTTCAAGCGAAATAATTATTTTCTCTTTCTCTTCAATGTTTCGGAATTTGATTGAAAGAGAAGAAAATTGGTTGAAGAGAAAGAGATTAGGAGAATTTCTTTTCTTGAAGTCATTTTTGATATTTTTCTTTAAACAAGGGAATTCGGCTGTTGGTTATTTCAATGGGATTGGATTATTGATTCCTTACACACTCATACGAGCCAACTCAATTTTGAGTGACTCTGACTCAATTTCATAAGTATATCTAAAACTTCAAACACTGCGTAATCGTATTTTATGAGTTTGAGTTATTGCTACTTAAAACGCCGGGAAAATGTGCGGAACTCAATTTTGAGTTAACTTCATTTTCAACAATATAAAATGGCGTCGGATTAGGAATAGTGTCTTCGTGAATTTGTGCTTCGGAAATTAATTTAAAATCTAAATCGTAGACGAAAATTTTTAACAAGCGTTGACATGGAGAGGTAGCAGCCGCCGTAGATGTGGAAACGTATCGTAAATTAAAAGGTAAGTCGTGTTATCTTTGGCAGTTCCAAATATGAATGATCAATATGGCTTTAATGATAAAATTTCAATTAATTGTAAATAGGTTTCCGCTGCCACATATTTGATTGCGGACAATTCGTTCCTGGCTATGTTGAAGATTTGACAAAGATTAATTCTGCATTCAAATTGATGGTAAATGTAGTATTTATATTATTTTCAATCTTTCAGCGATAAATGAACTGAACGAATTCAGTGCATCGATGATGAGTGCTATCCACCCACACATTATTTGTATCGCGGATCCGATGAAGGCCGACGCAACATGTATTTTTGAACAACAACGTATATGTTCCAGTGAAGACATCAATCCATACCATCGACATCTTTCTTCGCAGTTTTTACGTATTTGGCATACCAGTTGGAATGAAACTATATAAGACGAAGGATCAGAGAACACGAATCACTGTTAGTAAGCTTACTGTCTTATTTAAGGAAGCAGCAAAGGCCGAGGACTAAAGTTATACCAGCGCTGCTACTTGACTTCTGATTTCCCTTTTTGTTTGGTTTGTTGCTGTTTTGGTTATAAAATGAAAAATTAATAAAATGCAATTCTAGTGTTTCTTTTCAATAGGACTTCATTGATTTTACAGCATCTTTTGCGAGGGCAAATTAGAATATACTGAATCCTAGAGGGTTTGAGCTGTTTAGTGGAATACTTGTAACTATAAATTAGAAGAAAAATTAGTAATCTCCATTTAATTCCAACTACCTTTGCTTATCTTCGACAGATACGCGTATTTCGTCTACAATGTGCAGACTTCTTCAGTGTCTCGTACTAATGACTCGACTGGAATACTGGAGAATATACTCATTTTCATAATTGTTTTATTTTATTTTTATGAGTAAGTTTGACTCATAACTAAATAAATTTCAGGATTACTCAAAATTGAGTTGTGGCAATGAAACTCAATTTAGGGTACGTCCGGTTTTAACGTTTTTGAGTTAAAGTTACCCAAATTTGAGTGAAACCGGAAGAGCGTGTAGATTAATGAGTGTACCGTATAAAACCCTCAACTCACTCAAATTGCTCTAACTTTTGATCCGTTGGGTAAAACGAATTGAAATTTTGCGTAGACAAAGTTTAATGTGTATTGTTTTACGTGTATTGCACTCTGTGCACGGCCGTTTGCCAAAACCCAAAAATGGGTGAAAATACACCCATTTTCACTGCCTCTCCCCATTTAATGGGTAAACTCGATTTACCCATTAATGGATAAAGCAGTCTTTGTCACAAAATAGGTATTTACTCACCCATTGCAAAGAAGCCAAAATGGGTAAAAATTACCCATTTTTGCATATAGATTATTGAGCAGTTTAGTAGATTGTAAATCCATTGTATTCATGATCCTAAACAAAATAAAACATAAAACTTTTACTTGTTTCTATTCATGCCCTAGCTATCTTAGCACGGTATAGTTATGAAAACGACGAATCTATCAATAAATCAATATTTCTGCGTCCAACTTCTCTCTTTCTTCCTGCATGTTTCGTGCACATAAAGCGATTGTTATCACAAGTTATAACAATCAACGATCTGGAAGCATAATTTTGAAGCATCAGATTACTCATGTACAAAAAATATCATTTGTCTCACATGCGTTGTTCCAAGAGTGTATATTTCCAAATATTAATTTAGGTTTTATAAAAAAACTGAAAAAAGCTGTGCTTTCCACCAACAATATAACGGGTACGCTTGGTTATTTTAACTTTTTTTACCTAATAATATGTAAAAATTAAACCACTTTTATTATTGTAAAAGGTTTCCTCTAATGGGTATTTTTTTACCCATTGCATGATTGAGATTGCCCCCTATTTATGACAGATGGGAATGCTATTTGAAAATTGGTTTTATTTTTACCCATTAACGGGTTTTCGCAAACGACCGTGTGTGTTGATTTCATCAGGTGCGCAAAAGTTTTCAAAATGGCAAAAGTAAGTGGGCGAAAAAGCACGCGTACTCTGAGAAAAAGGATCTGTCGCATCGTGCCATTGGAAAAAAAGGTGGTAATCGCGAATTCCACGGTGTCTGGTATCATAAAACGGTTTGAAGAACGTCTGAAAAACGTCTGAAAGAAAGACGTTAGCTCAACGAGAGCGATCACAAACATTGTGTTGGGCCTTTAAACGGAAATCGAATGCCTCAGTTTGAGGTGTGGATAAAAAGTAGCATGTGACTGTCATGCAGAATACCAAAACTCGAGCTGTACTACACTGATAAAAAAGCAATGATAAAATCTATGTGTCCCACACATGATTTTATGTAATTTGATCAACAGATCATATCTATTTATAACCACACATACATCCTATGTGTACAAATAACCACATTTGCCACATAAACTTTATGTGTATATCTCAGAGGGTTCTGTTTATGAGGGAACAAAGGAATATTATGAGGAATTTTTCACGGATTTTTGCCAATAAATATATGTGGATTTTTATCCGTGTACATACGTTTAAGATTAAGAAGTCCCCAAACGGTCGCACAAAGCCGTGCCCGGAAGTTGTATGACCAGAAGTTAACGAAACCACACTGCTGCGTAATGGATGACGAGACATATGCGAAGGTGGACTTCAACAAGTTTCCAGGAAACTTGTATGTGATTACCAAGAATAAGTGTGATGTTTCCGAGAACCTCTGGACACAAAAGATGTCGAAGTTCGCAAAGAAGTTCCTAATTTGGCAAGCGATTTGTACTCGCGGAGAGCACAGTACACCTTTCGTTGCCGCAGGCACCATGAATGGACAGGTTTATTTGGAAGAGTGTCTTCAAAGGCGGCTTCTGCCTCTTCTGAAGGCTTCTGAAGGACAGTACGGCAATCTTCTGGCCGGATTTGACAAACACTCCGGAACTGCGCCCAATAGAAAAATACTGGGCCATTATAAAGGAGCTCCTTCTAAAACGACTGAAAGTGGTGAAGAATGAAGAAGAAATGATGAAAGCATGGGCTACTAAAAAAAAAAAAAAACTGTAGCTTCTGAGATCGTGCAGAATCTTATGGCTGGGATTAACGCCAAGGTTCGCGCATGCGGATTTAAAAGTGAAACACATTAAATGAATGATGCCAAAATTCATTTGAGTTGTTTCATTTTACTCCCTGAGAATTTAATGACAATCGGATAAAAATTCGAGTTTTGAGAATGTATTTTGTGTGTGCGAATTTTATGTAAAAGTCATAAAAAAAACATACAAACCTTTTGAAAGATGGCGAAACTTAACGGAAAACAGTTTTTTTTATTAAGACCCCCTTCAAGAGGGGGAAGGGTTCTCAAACCATTTTACAGTCATTGCCTTCAAAACCCCCCACATGCCAATGTTTTTTCCATTTGTTTGATTGGTTCTCGAGTTATGCAGAAATTCTTGTCTCATTTGCATGGGAGGCCCATCCCCCTTCAAGATGGAGAGAAGCCTTGAACTGCCATAGGAACATTTCTTGCCTCCAAAAACCTTAACATGTCAAATTTGGTTTCATTTGCTTCATTGGATCTCGAATTACGCAAAAAATTGTGTTTCATTTGTATGGAAGTCCCCCCTTCAAGAGGGGTTTCAAATCACCGTATAAATTTCTCTCTCCTTCGAATACCTCCACTGGCCAAATTTGGTTCCATATGCTTGATTAGTTCTCGAGTTATGCATAAATTTGTGTTTCATTTGTCTGGGACCCCCCTTTCAGAAGGCGGACGAGTCTCAATTTACCATAGAAATATTTTTTGCCTTGGAAAACCTAAACAAACCAAATTTGGTTCCGATTGCTTGATTGTTCCTTGAGTTATGCAGAAATTTTCGTTTCATTTGTATAAGAGCCGTCCCCTATCTTTCATAATGGTGGAGAGGTCTCAAGCCACCATAGAAACATTTCTTGTTTTCATAAACCACATTTGGTTCCATTTGCTTTATTAGTTCTAGAGTTAGCACCCTAAGTTGATGAGGGAAAAGTGCTCTAAATCGGTCAATTTTCAAGCTACAAAAAAATTTATACATGAAAACTTTGCCCCAGAATGTAAACGTCTATTTTTGCAAATAAAAAAGATAGTTTTTGTATTTCCGAATTTAGAAAATTGTTCGGGATAACGGTTTATAACTAGACCTGGCAACTTTTGAAAGAAAACGGGTATTCTTGGCTGTTAACATTTTTACCTACATCCCAAAAACAACAATATAAAAACAATACCTTCCGATCAACTAGGAATTTATATTTTTGTTAAGGTACCTAAACGACGAACTGACCTCTGACAGGTATGACACAAACTAGTTCACATCACACACTCATTTTTTTTGGTACAGTGAACACAAACACCACACACATTTTATGTACACAAAAATCTACTATAACTAAATACTAGACCTACTACGATGTTTCTTTTCCAGCCGAGTACTCGACACTGAAAAAGTCTGTAAGTCACAATCAAAACAGGCCTATCTGTCGAATGAAAAGCTTTCTATAGTAGAACGGAATTCACTCGCGTTTCCTAGCGATAGTTTGGAAAAGTATTTCAGGTTTTTATTTTTGACTAGCTGATCCCGGTGCGAGCGTTGCTACGCTTGCAACTAAATGAATGAACATTACATAGAACTGACGCTTTTTTAATGAGTTTTTTTTTGAGTAATAAGGAGTTCAAACTTCTATCAGAACATTCTTCTTACCCAGACAATACACAGTTTGTGGCTTAGTTACCTGGATAATTCTCAGGATTGGTTGAAATTTGTGTTTGAATTCACCATAGAAACATTTCTTGCATTCAAAAAACCCCGCATACCATTTTTGATTCCATTTGCTTGATTAGTTCTCAAGCTATGCAGAAATTTGTGTTTCATTTGTATGCGAGCCGGAAGGGGGAAGCGGTCTCAAACAATCATAAGAACCTTCCCCAGCCCCAAAAATACTTGCATACATATTTTCACTCCGATCGGTCAGACAGACAGTCAGACAGAAATCCATTTTAATATAAATAAAAATCCTGTTTCCAATAACCCCCACATGCCAAGTTTGATTCCATTTGCTTTATTAGTTCTCGAGTTATGCAGAAAATTGGGTTTCATTTCTATGGGACCCCCCTCATTAAGAGGGCATAGCGGTCCTAAAACACCATAGGAATATGTCTCTCCTTTAAAAAATTCCACATGCCAAATTTGATTCCATTTGCTTTATTAGTTCCCGAATTATGCATAAATTTGTGTTTCATTTGTTTGAGAGCTCCCCCACCCCTTTCAGAAGGCGGAAGAGTCTCAATGACCATAAATACATTTCTCTCATTCAAAAACCTCCATATGCCAAATTGGTTCCATTTGCTGGATTAGTTCTCGAGTTATGCAAAAATTTGTGTTTCATTTATACCCTAACCAACACCGATTGGGGGGTAATTAATTTGCACTGCCAGCGGGGTGGAATATTCCGGGTTTCTTCATAAGTGGACTGTATTTGGTATGGTTTGGGATATGGTTGGGTTTGGGTTTCCTTTTGAGTTCTATTTCGACACACACCATACATCCGTCCAGCTATCACACATCACATATATTAAGTCTCTTCCACACAACATACATTTATTTACATATTTACATTTGTACATTCACTACATCACAAACAGTTAACACAGAACATTTCCTTCCATTGTGGCTCTGCTCCCATCCATCCTTCTTGGGAGTCAGAGCAGACACGACTATTCGCACAGCAGATCATCCACTATCCAGTAACCAGATGATCCCTGCTGTGACGTCACCGATAACGATCGCCCGTGATCGCTATCGGTCGAAGGGGTAGGGAGAATACCATCTCGGATCGGAGGAACGATCGTTGGGAGAGAAGTCCTCTCATTCGGCAGTGGCGTAGCAAGGGTAGGGTGATGTTACTCCCGAACATCCCTCTCTCCACTTTCAGAAGACGGAGGGGTCTCAAATCATCATAGAAACATTTTTCTCCTTCAAAAGCTCCATATGCCAAATTTGGTTCCATTTTCTTGATTAGTTCTCGAGTTATGCATAAATTTGTGTTTCATTTGTAAGAGAGCCCCCCCCCCTTCAGAAAAGGGAGGGGTCTCAAATGAGCATTGAAACAGTATTCATCTACAAAAACCTCCACATGCCAGATTTGGTTCAATTTGCTTGATTAGTTCTCGAGTTATACAGAATATTGTATTTCATTTGTATAGGAGCCCTCCCTTTCAGGGCGAAGAGGAATCTGAAACCATCATAGAAACCTTTCTTGCCTTTGAAACCTCACACATGTTAAATTTGGTTTCTTTTGCTTGGGGTCTCAAACCACCGTAGAAACATTTCTTGCCTACAAAACCTCCACATGCCATATTTGGTTCCATTTGTTTGATTAGTTCTTGAGTTATGCAGAAAATAGTTTTTCATTTGCATGGGAGCCCCCCTTTCTAAAGGCGGGAGGGGTGTCGAGCTATGATAAGATCCTTTCCCGGACCCAAAAACCCCTGCATACAAATTTGCATTGCGGTAGGGATAGTTCTCATGTTTGGTTTAAATTTGTGTTTCATATGGTAGCCCCCTTTTCAGAGTGAGGAGAGGTCTTAAATTACCACAAAAACATTTCTTGCCTTCAAAAACTCACCCATACCAATTTTGGTTCCATATGCTTGATTAGTTCTCGAGTTATGCAGGAATTTGTTTTTCATTTGCATGGGATACCACCCTTTCTAGAAGCGGGAGGGCTGGGCTTTGAACCACCATTAAAACATTTCATGCCTTAAAAAACTCGTCCATTCCAAATTTGATTCCATTTGCTTGATTATTTCTCGAGTAATGCAGAAATTTGATTTTCATTTGTTTGAGAGCACCCCCTCCCCTCTTCCACCTCATATGACGGAAGAGTCTCAAATCACCATAGAAACATTTCCCTCCTTCAAAAACTTCCACATGCAAAATTTAGTTCCATTTCTCTTATTAGTTCTCGAGTTATGCAAGGATTTGCGTTTCATTTGAACAGGTTCCCCCCCTTTCAGAAAAGGGAGGGGTCTCAAATCAACATAGAACAATTTTTTGTCTTCGAAAACCACCACTTACTAAATTTGGTTCCATTTGCTAGATTAGTTCTCGAGTCATTCAGAATAGTGTATTTCATTTGCATCGGAGCCCTCCCCCCCCCCCCTTTAGGATGGGAAGGGTTCTCAAACCAACATAGAAACCTTTTTTGCCTTCAAAAACTCACACATGCTAAATTTGGTTTCTTTTGCTTGATTAGTTCTCGAGTTGTGTAGAAATTTGTGTTTTATTTGTATGGGAGCCCCCCCTTTTATGATGGGGAGGGTTCTCAAGCTACCATAAAAACCTTTTTTGCCTTCAAAAACTTACACATGCTAAATTTGGTTTCTTTTGCTTGATTAGTTCTCGAGTTGTGTAGAAATTTGTGTTTCATTTGTATGGGAGCCCCCCTTTTCAGTGAAGGGAGGGGTCTCAAACCATCATAAGATTGTTCTCCGGCTCCAAAAATCTCTGCATACAAAATTTCACGCCGATCGGTTCTTCCGCTCGCGAGTTAAATCGTGACAAAGGAAACCCCAACTCATTTTTATTATATAGACTAGCTGATCCCGGTGCGAGCCTTGCAACGCATGCGACTAAATGAATGAAAAATTAATAGAATTGGCGCGTTTATGGTATTTGTTCTGAATGAATCTGGTTAAAATATTTTTGTTTGTTTGTGTGTGTTATTTATGCAAAAAAAAAAGGTTTGTGTTATTAATTTAACCCTTGGACAGGTAGTTTCTACCGGTTTTGCTTTCTGCGTAGAAGCATTTCAAAGACAAACGAAGCCGTATCCTATCAGTTTGTACGTAATTTTCTCTTGCAATTCTTGACTAAAAAGGGGTTCAAACTTCAATCAGAATATAATTCTTACCCGAGAAATACACATTTTGTTTTTTAGTTGCATGGATAATACTCAAGTTTGGTTCAAATGTCTATTTATTTGGTTTTAGAGCCCTCCTTCACCCTCTCCAGAGGGACGGCGTCTTGAACCACCTTAGAAAAAAATCCTGCCGAAACATCCCCACATGCCAAAGTTGGTTCGATTTGAAGAACTCCAATTCCAAGAACTCGAGCTTTGCAGAAATTTGTGTTTCATTTGTATGGAAGTCCTCCCCTTCCAGGCGGGGAAGGAGCTTCGAACCATCATAAGAACCTTCTCTGGCCTCAACAACCCCTACATATAAGTTTTCATAATAGTAGGTATGATTCTCATGTTTGGGTGACATTTGTGTCTAATTTTCATGAGAGCCCACCCCTTCCAGAGAGGGGAGGAATCTCAAGCCTCCATAGAAACATTTCTTGGTTCCAAAAACCCCCTCCTCCAAAATTTGGTTCCACTTGTTTGATTAGTTCTCGAGTTATTCAGGAACTCGTGTTTCATTAGTGTGGGAGCACCCCTTCCAGATGCGGGAGGGGTCTCGAACCACCATAAGAACCTTTCTCGACTCCAAAAATCTCTGCATAAAAATAACCATACCTGTTGGGATAATTCTCATGTTTGGCTCAAATTCGTGATTCATTTGTATGAGAGCCCCTTCTTTCAAAGAGGAGGGGGGTCTCAAACTACCGTAGAAACGTTTCTTGCCTACAAAACCTCCACATGCCATAGTTGGTTCCATTTGTTTGATTAGTTCTTGAGTTATGCAGAAAATAGTTTTTCATTTGCATGGGAGCCCCCCTTTCTAAAGGCGGGAGGGGTGTCGAACTATCATAAGATCCTTTTCCGGACCCAAAAACCCCTGCATACAAATTTGCATAGCGGTAGGGGTAGTTATCATGTTTGGTTTAAATTTGTGTTTCGTAGGTATGGTAGCCCTCCTTTTCAGAGTGAGGAGAGGTCTCAAATTACCATAAAAACATTTCATGCCTTAAAAAACTCGTCCATTCCAAATTTGGTTCCATTTGCTTGACTAGTTCTCGAGTTATGCAAAAATTTGGGTTCCATTTGTTTGAAAGCACCCCTCCCCCCCCTTCCTCCTCATATGACGGAAAAGTCTCAAATCACCATAGAAACATTTGCCTCCTTCAAAAACTTCCACATGCGAAATTTGGTTCCATTTCTCTTATTAGTTCTCGAGTTATGCAAGGATTTGCGTTTCATTTGAATAGGTTCCCCCCCTTTCAGAAAGGGGAGGGGTCTCAAATCAACATAGAACAATTTTTTTGTCTTCAAAAACCACCACATACTAAATTTGGTTCCGTTTGCTTGATTAGTTCTTGAGTCATGCAGAATAGTGTATTTCATTTGTATTGGAGCCCTTCCTCCCCCCTTTAGGATGGAGAGGGGTCTCAAACCAACATAGAAACATTTTTTGTCTTAAAAAACCACCACATGCTAAATTTCGTTCCGTTTGCTTGATTAGTTCCCGAGTTATGCAGAATATTGTGTTTTATTTGTATGGGAGCCCCCCCTTTTATGACGAGGAGGGTTCTCAAGCTACCATAAAAACCTTTTTTGCCTTCAAAACCTCACACATGCTAAATTTGGTTTCTTTTGCTTGATTAGTTCTCGAGTTGTGAAGAAATTTGTGTTTCATTTGTATGGGAGCCCCCCTTTTCAGTTAAGGGAGGGGTCTCAAACCATCATAAGATTGTTCTCCGGTCCCAAAAAACTCTGCATACAAAATTTCACGCCGATCGGTCCTTTCGCTCGCGAGTTAAATCGTGACAAAGGAAACCCCAACTCATTTTTATTATATAGATTATTTCAAAAAGTGAACAAGTTTTTTGTGTGTGTCCGGATTACTTGCGGGTTATGCACGCTTGGAAGCGGAGTATTCGAGTACTGGCCATCTTTGGATCGGCTCTAAAACTTGGTATTGAAAATTGAGCAAAAGGTTGATAAAGCAGTACTCGAACCAAGGACGTTACCTTTGCCTAACATCCCACTGCGGGGTAGGTCAAGGCACGGACGAATCCGCCATCTCAACAGGCAAACGTAATCGTGTTGGATTCGTCCTATACTTCAACATGGGAGCTGTCAGATTTATCACCACTCGGTGTCTTTTTCTTTTTTCAACCTGGATTCGTCCATGAGATAGGCTAGTTTACGACTTGCTGCAAACGTCAAATTCTTCAACCCGCTCCTTCGTTTTACTCATCCGCTCCCGAAAACGATCAACCAAAACATGTTGATTGCTATGATCACAAACTCATCTACTAGCAGGCCATGCGGCAGATATACACGAACAAAATTTTAGTTAGTCATTGATCTTTAGATTGGCATTGTTAGTTCTTATTTCGTTTACTCTCACGGAAATGTTAGACAAACAGACTGTGGTGACGATAAACGGGATGCTTCGTTTAAAAACAAATGTAAGAGACAGCAGGCTTCACGTTACAATACCGGTACTCTATATACATGATTAACAAAGAAGAATAGAAACATGGGCTTACTCAAAAGCAACAGTGAACAGCGAAGCATGGTTTCGACAATGACTAAACGGAAACAATTGCTTCTTCCGCGAATTTTTCTTCATTGAAAACTCGCCCAATCAATCCACCACGGTCATTTTGAAGAGGAAAAGTTCACCTATCCGATGGAATTGGAGGCTTACATGGGCAGCCTTTGTGCCTTTGTGAGAAATTAACGGAAGAAGCCATTGTTTACGTTTGTAAGTAAGGCCCAAATGAAAAATCTTTGTCGATGTATCGTTCAGTTCTAAGGCCTCACCAAACTGCGGTGGCGGCATAAAAAACGGTGCAGTGTGGTGAGGCTTCTATTGGACAGCTCCGGAACATAAATTTTTTAAAGCAGATGATATTGCCAGAAGATGGACAATATAATCATTAGGCTGATGCAAAATTCGAAATATTTGCTCCCCTAAGCTTAATCGACGCCAATTTGGGTCCTGATAGTCCCCAAATTTTTTTAACACATTTGGTTTTAATTTGGCTTTGCACACGCTATTCAAAGTTTGTATGGGAATTAGTATGAAGAATCTCAAACTTACATTTCCAGATCCCTAACATCTTGATATTATGTCCTTAAACCAAATCTTATATACATTCATATAGTGTAAGTTGTCAACTATCAAAATGCCGAAGATACCTGACATGTAAATTTTATACAAAAATAGTTACGCAATAATTTCGTGTTCGCCCTTTATTCGAAAGAATTTTGAAAATACTTACAAAGCCTTTCTTATCTAATATATATGTTATAGATTTTGGACCTATTTCCTAACAAATGATTTAGACAGTTACCCCTGATTAAGCCGTTCCCTACCCTACAAATGCTTCGTTCTTTGGACACCGTATTGCATCATAAATAGTACAGAAAACATCGTTGCAGAAAACATTGGTGAGCCAACCGATCGAGTTCGTAGTATAAACTAAATTTTATGTTCAGTGTGCGAGTAACGCCAAACGTCATCAAAACTAGTCAGGAGTGTTTCACCTGACTAGTTGTTGTTTTGCTTTCTAATCTAAAAAAAATCGTTCTTATTCATTTTAAAGAATAATGTTTACGGCACGCTTTGGTGCAATGAAATTATTCAAACAGTTCCTGGATTTCTTCGGATATTTGAAAATGATAGAAGGGTGAAAAAATAGGGTCATTACTGTATTGGTTTAAATACTTTTTAGAGTACCTACACAGAAAGAAATCTTGTAGTAAAAACTACCATTTTACCCGACTAGGCGTATCTTCAAAACTACCATGAAATTTCAGTCAAATTTACTACGTTTATGGTAAAACCTTCAACGTTTGTGGTATATTTGCCAGACCTCATATTGATACTAACCGCACCATGGTTGATCTTATCGCAGGCATGGTAAAATCAAACGCATTTATAGTCAGCTGAAAATTGTTGGTGATTGCGCTTAATTTAACCCTCGAAATGGTAGTATCTACTGCGGATTTTTTTTTGCGTGTACCCAAAATAAAACAAAAAGTGATCGTTTAGAAAATTGTAGTGAGCTAACTTATAAGCCCCTTTCACACATTATTCTTGACTTGATACACGCAGATACAAAACTTCAGAATTTCATAAGGGACAAGAGGTTGTTCTTTTACGCTTCCAGCCGTTCCCAATTTTAAGCGTTGATAGACGAGTGTTCACGACATCTCATAATCTCAACGTCCATGGTGAGATTCCAGGTTGCTCAACATTTTTAGTTTTTGAGCATAATTTCATATGGCAAAAACACCGAAGTGTAAATTTACGAATATCGCTGTGTATAGCGCTGCGTTAAATGACAAATTTGTCTCGGAACAATTTGGGGTTTTTTAAGGACGAAAAATGACTATTTCTTCCTATCAGATTGGATTTCATTACAGCTAATAAATTTCGCATTCAAAAAAAAAAAGGAAATGAAGGTGTAAATATATTACAACCGGCAGCTATGAGTGTAGGATATTTCGAGGGAGGCTACAGGGGATTTTGTGCATTTTTTTTCTGTCTTTTGTTGCACTACTCTACAGCATTCAAGGATTATTTATTTTTCATTTCGATTCGCGCTTCTATCCAGGCAGTTACTATTATCGAAAGAGCAATATACATTGAATTCGATTAAAATAGGATACGAGCGCAAAAAAAAAAACAGAATTTTCAGAGGCAAAAAAGTGCGAATGATCCTACCTACTGGTAACAGTTAGATTGAGGAAACGAATCGAAACGAAACGAAACGAAACGAAATAAAAAAAAATGTCAGCTAATGAAATTTACCGTGGATTTCCACTTTGGATTGGTACTGTCCTGTTTCGGTTTTTTTTTGTTTTGTTTTGTTTTTAGATGGGATTTCACGGTATGGTTTTTATTTGGTACGAACGAATTGTTGAGCCGTTGTCGTAAGGATTGTTATTTTTGGACCGTGGTGAATGAAAGTACAAACAAGAACGGATGATACAACGGTCAGGGCAGTTATAAGAACGAAGCGCAGTTCCTATTTATTGGGTTAATGCGAGTTTGTTTTTCAATTTAATTAAAGGGAATAGATTTTATTTCTACGGGGATTATCTACAAAGTATACAGAAAGTTGAACCTATACACATATACATAGCTTCGGACGCTTCGGTCACATGTACGTTGGATCTGGTTCTGGTGCATGCCATGCCGTTGCGGAGCGGTCACAAAGTTAATCTTCTTCTTCCGATTGCAAGACGGGAGGGGAGGGAGGGGGCGCGGGGGGAGGGCTCTTGAAAAGTCCTCGAATGGAAACGGATGACGATTCCATCGTCGGCTGCCAACGTGTCTGCATTGTGGGTGGATCCGTTTGCGCTAATTAATCTTCAACATCTATCAAACCGCTCTGCTCTCATTCGGAGTCGACCATGTGGTCAAGCGATGAAAGGCATCCTGGTATCAGCCCGCAGGCTACCGTATTGAATGGGCCGATTTGCAGTTCGTATTGCTATTGGTGGATGTGGCGATGGGGGCTTGGAAGAGGACAGCGTTGTCAGATTGTTTGGAAGTTCCATTCCATCGATTGAATGGAGCTCATAGTTTGTTTGCTTCAACTGTTTTCATATTTTCGGGGCTGAGAACGGAGAAGTTTCGAAAGAAGTATTCTGGAGAAATTTGATAGTTTCTGAAGGAAACTGCAAAAGCAGTTCTCTACCCAAGTTTATTACATATTTAAAGTAGTAATTCACTAGTAACAACTTGATGTTTAACGCGTCTAGCAGTAATCAAAATTTCACTGAAGCGTGTACGGAATATTTTTCTTGTTAATTCGTCATACCGGTGTTCTGATTGTGAAAATTTCAATCAGTGTATGCATCAACTGTCAGCAGAAACCTTCGCCATCATACCTTCAAAGATTGTAGGATAACAATAACATTCCGTCGGAGTAGCACAACAAACGGTATGGAAAGTGACTAACAAGTTCCTACAAACCCAGGAAAACGAAACATAACCTGAGCTGCCACAACAAGGTCAACACACACCAAAACAGTTAAAAAAGCTACGCTCAAAGCACTCAAAAGTAAACCGAACATTGTTATTGTTTAGAACGTCAACGACATCTGGCAACTCTGGCCGATTGTGGTGACAAATGGATGGGATTACTCGAAGCAGCCGGCAAAATGGGAGACAGACAGAGCGGGTGCTCATCGGTCTTCGGTAGCCTACTTCAGTGAATTCATTGCCGTGGTGGTGGAGGTGGTGGTGGCTTGGCTTAGTCCGACAGTTATTACCATTCTGCCAACCAGTCAGTATGGAAGCGGTGATTATGGATCAATCACCATAAATGTAACGAGAATATGTATTTAATGAACACTGAGCAAGTGCCGTCGAGAGTCCATTTGAAGTGATTTCCTCTTGTTGGGAATACATCGCTGGAAGCGCATAGGAAGTGACTTAATTTCATTTAGTTGTTTTGTATTACCGATTGAATCGACAGTCTTTAGCGAAATTGTGCTTTGATTGTTGAAGTACTGGCAATGGAGTTTAAGCTTTGGTCGACCGGTCGGAATGTTTTATTCAGGCCCGAAATCGTTGTCAAAACAAAGGGGCCAATTATAGAAAGCATCTGCGACCGTCACTTTCCTCGCCTGATCAATTCTGCTATTACAGTTGTCGAGATCGACGCAATTTTGTCGAGTTGGTCAACGCAACCGATCGCTCGGAAACTAGTAACTAATCTGTCACATTTTGTCGTGAAAGAGTTTGTTTTGATATACGTATTTCATCTGTTCCTGTTTATTGACTAAGCAAGGTAAGAAGTACACTTAACCATATTTTTTTTTGCATACACTCCCGCTTCATTCCACTCAATTTTTGAGTACTATTGTATGCTATCTCTTTTTCTCACCAGGAAATGTTATTCAATTTTCGTTAAAACGTGGATCAACTCATTTTTTTTATTAGATCCACTTTTTACGAAAATTGAGTAACATTTCCGTGAGAGAAAAAGAGATGGAATACAATTGTACTTAAAGATTGAGTAAAATAACGGGAGTGTATGAATTAGCAGAAAAACAATATACTTCCTGCAAAAAATGTTCAATCCCACTAAAAACAGATCATCTTACTGTCAGTTTGAATGACTCATTGAACTGATTAAATTTAATGTGGATAGAGGCTTTTGTGGCGTGGAGCCAGCAAAACTAATACTCAACAGAAGTTGTAGGAAATTGACCAAGAGCTCGGTTCATTACGACCACCAAAGTGCCTTCGTTCGGAATAACAAAAAGTAAATTTCATTTTCTCGTTTGTGATCCTAACATTAGCTCTCAAGCCTAGTCGGTTGCCGCACGGAATCCCAGAACAACAGTAAATGTGATGAGCTTTTAAATTTAATCTTAGAATTCTGATTTGTTTCTAAGGTACTTCTAAACGCATCATTTCAGTACATTTGCACTTGAGATTAGCAAATTTACACCACACTTTGATATGTACTCTAAAAGTATAATTCAAACAGGTGTTGATAATTCTATAAAAATCGTAAATACGATGAGTGATTATTTTCCACCTGAAAATGGATGTATAACAGTCCATTGGGACAAATAGACCAGGTTTTATTCCAAAATTCATTCTTTGTAAGATAGGACAATAATGCGTTCACCAGCAGTTAAGTGTTTTATGAAATTATTCCTAGATTTCTTCAAGTATAAAGAGAAAACTTCATAGTAGTTCAAGCAGGAATATCCCGAAAAATTCAGGACCAAACATTTTTGAAGTTCAAGATCATATTTCCAGAAGTTAAGGAGAGAACTTCCCAGAAAATCTAGTAAGGACTTATCAGAGCTTCTGGAAGAAGTTTAGGAGAGAGAACTTTTTAGAAGTTTGGAACATTCCAGAGGTTTTGGAGTTTTCCCAGAAATTCAAGATGGACTTCCCAGAAGACCACGAAAAAAAGTTTTCACGAAGTTCATAAGGAAACTAACCAGGCAGGCCGCTATATAAATTTGGAACATTCCAGAGGTTTTGGAGTTTTCCCAGAAATTCAAGATGGACTTCCCAGAAGACCACGAAAAAAAGTTTTCACGAAGTTCATAAGGAAACTAACCAGGCAGGCCGCTATATAAATTCTCGGAAATTTAAAAACAAACTTCCACAAAGCTCAGAACGTCCTAGAAATTCATTGGAAAACTTCTCTGAAGTACAGGAAGAAACCTCAAAGAAGATAAAAAACTTTCAAGAAGAATAGTGGGTACTTTCTAGTAGTTTGAGCAAGATTTTCTCAGAAATTCAGGAACAAACTTCCCCAAAGTTGTTTTCTCCTGAACTTTGGAGAAGTTTGGTCCTGCATTTCTGAGAAAATCTTGCTCGAGCTACTAGAAAGTTCGCAGGAAGAAACATCCAACACGTTTTAGGGAATATTCCTATGAACTCTAGAGAGGACTTTCCCGAAGCTTTGGTGAAATTTTTCTCGGAGTTCTGGATGTGGCTTATCAGATATTTTAATAGAATAAGCTCAGCAAAGAACTTCCCGGATTTTCAGGAAAAACTTTTTTTCAATTTCTTAATAATTGAGATTTCCAGCCTTGGGCTGGTTCATCTCCCGTCGTAGTTACTCAAATACCATGTGGATATTTTCGTAACTTATCTGGGATAAGATTCATCCGCCGGGGACGATCCCTTCTGAAAAAACTTACCCTACCTATATGTTTAAGATGGAATTTAACTAAAAATTCAGGAAACTTCTTAGAAGTTCAGGACAGAACTCTCCAGAAGTTCCGATGGAAATTTCCCAAAAGCTTTTCTGGAACTACTGAAAGCTATCCTGAAGTCTAGAATCGAACATGCCAGAAGTTAAGAATAAGGTTTTTTTTAAGTTCTGGAATTCCCAGAAGTTCAGAAAGATACAGGTAGAAAACAATCAGAACATCAGAAAAGGTTTGATGATTCTTCCAAAGTTCAGAGAATCCTCCAAAAATTCAAAAAATACCTCGATTCTGAAAAAAAAATCCCACCTTAGGGTAACAGAAGCTTATGAAAAAAATTGGATGCTTTACCAGAAGGTCAGAAAACTTCGAGATAACATCGTTGAAGTAAGATCGATAAATGCATATCAATACAGCAACCATTAAACATTCAATGTTTAAAGAATTCATGATGTCAATAGCTTCAGTAGCATCACGCATACATTGGTGATGACTAGATATTAACCCCTTTTCGGAATTATCTTTGAAATTTATATCGACCCTTGTCCACATATTAATTAATAACTTCCCCGAAAAGTATTTCAAATCGCAACTTTTGAACAGCTACAATAACATTAAAGTAATTCACAAAACAAGAGTGACAAATGTAAATATTTATTTTTCGACTGTCAAAAATGACAGTTAAATTGGTGAAAGTCCTGAATTATTGCATGATGTAATATTTCAAAGAAATTTTAAAAAATTTCAAAACTACAGTTAACTTTTGAGTTCCGTTACTGACTCGATCAGTTTCAGTCGGCTTCTTTAATACGCAATTTCCCTCGACTCGTCAGTGACAAGTGTCGAGTCAAGTTGTTCGATTTGACTTCTATAATTAACCCCATAGTTGAACTGGGATCGCCGATTACCGATGGTTTATGTCAGCTAGTTCCGTACTCCTCTCCAGCCAAATATCCTAAAAAGGAAATTAATTTCCATTTTTGGCTGATTCTGCAAGAAAGAAATCCTCTACAGCGTCTATTATAAAATGGCACGCAGCAGCCGCGTAATTCAATACTGTTTGGAACCAATCGCTCATCTTAATATTTACCCAGCACCAACAAGAATCGGTAGGAAATCGATCGGGATAAACTCGCAACTTTTGACAGGTGAAACTAGGAAACTTGAAGGAATCATTTCGAAAACGAAGCAGGCGAAGTTCTAAAACAAAACATACGGACGGCATCAAATAAAATTTAGAACAATGGCGGTGAATATGGAAAACAACTGATCTATTTTTGGTGGTCCATATTTTTGGAACTGCTTTAAAACTAGACCAAAATAAGCGGTGTTCTGCTGACAACGGCCTAAGTCTTGTGATTGGAACACATAGCTGGCGCATTTAAAAGTAAGCGTTAATATTAACATTTTTCGCAAGCTTGTATATAACAGTGCTGTTTCACCCTTTTTTTTTAATCTTGAATATACGTGAAATATCGCGTAAATTTAAACAAATAACTTGATATGTCGTAGAAAGTTTCAGACTGACTAAAACATGGAAGTTACTAGCAAAGAAAATCTAAATAATGTTCAAGCCTACATTGAGGTTAGTTTTTGAAAACTATTTCTTTTGTTTGGTGATACTAAAATTGACTTTCAAGCTCAGTCGGCCGCCGCACCGAGACTTAGAAAAACTGTAAAAGTGAGACTAATGTGAAACAAGAACTTCTCAGAAGATTAGGCAGAAACTTCTCAGAAGGATAGGGAGCACTTTTTAGAAGTTCAAGCAGGAATATCCCAAAAAAAAATCTCAGAAGTTTAGGGGAGAATTTCCAGGAGAAAACCAGGAGAGGACTTCTCAGAGCATCATGAAGCAATTTAGGGTAGAGATTTTCTTAGAACTTGGAATCTTTCCAGAGGTTCTGAAGTTCTTCCTAAAAATTCAAATTGGAACTTCCCAAAAGTTCACAAATAAACGCGAATAAAGTTCAGGAAGAAACCAAACCAGGAAGAGCACTACCTATAATTTCACAGAAATTCAAGAACAAACTGTCATATAGCTTAGAACGATACATCCTAGAATTTCTGAAGGAGGAATTCCCAGTAGTTCCTGAAGAAATTTCCCAAAAGTTAGTTGGAACTTCCTAGAAGTGCTGGAGAGCTTCCCCGAAGTTAAAAAGAGAAGAATTTAAGAATTTCAGAACGAGGATTTCTCCAAAGAACAAAAAAAAAAACCAGATCTATAGGGGTTAATAGTTTGAGCTAGAATTTCTCAGAAATTCAGGAAGAAACTTCCCTGAAGTTGAGGAATAAACTTCCTAAAAAGTTCAAAACTGAAACTTCCAACAAATTTTAGGGAATTTTCTAAGAAATTTTGCAGAGGACATTCCCAAGATTTTGGTAGAATTTTCCTCGGAACTCAGAAGTTTAGAAAGAAAAGACGCAGGAAAAAACTTCCCACAAATTCAGGAACAAACTTTCCCGGAGTTCAGGATAAAACTTCTGATGTTCAGAAGAGGACTTTTTAGAAGTTCAGGAAGAAACTTTCAAGAAATGTAACAAGATTTTTTTTAAATTCTGCAGAAAACTTTCCCAAAGTTTTCGAGGCATTTTCCTCGCAGAATCAGAAGTCTGGAAGGTAACTAAGTTCAGGTTAATACTTAGCAAATGTTTCTCGAAGGTTAAGCTTGATTGTTAATTTTCAAGAAAATCAAGAATGACTTACTAGAAATTAGAAGAAAAATTAGTATTTTCCATTTAATTCCAACTATCTTATCTTGACAGATACGCGTATTTCGTCTACAATGTGCAGACTTCTTCAGTGTCTCGTACTAATAACTCAAGATTGACTGCCAAAAAGTTCACGAATAAACTCCCTAGAATTCAAGCAAAATGATTTGCAGAAGATCAGGAGAAATTTTTCCTTGCTTTATAAAAGATGACGAACCGATGAAGCAGCCTATACAAAAATCGTTCATATGGGCATAATGATATTTATTACTTACTAAATGAAGGAAAATTTAATGTAACTGGCACTTTCATGGTTTTTTTTACGGAATGAGTTTTTTTTTCTTGAATAAGCAGGGTTTCTAACTTCTATCAAAACATACTTCTTACCCGAGAAATACACGTTTTGTGTTTAAGTATCCTGGATAATTCACATTTTTGGTAGAAATTTGTGTTTCATTTGTATGGGAGCCCTCCCGTCCAGAGGGGGTGGTTTCTCAAACTACCATACAATGATTGCCTTCAAAACCCCCCACATGCCAAATTTGGTTCCATTTGCTTGATTAGGTCTCGAACCACAAACACACGGGGCTCTTCGATTATAATAAAAATTTGAGTTTCATTTGTTTGAACCCCCCGCCCTTTCAAAAAGGGGAGGAGTCTTGAACCACCATAGAAACATTCTTGCCTTCAAAACCCACAACATGTCAAATTTGATTCGATTTGCTTGATTAGATCTCGAGTTATTCGGAAATTTGTGTCTCATATGTATCAGAGCTCCCCTTCCTGAGAGAGTAGGGGTCTCAAATAATCATAAGAACCTTCCTCAGCCCCAAAAACCCCTTCATATAAATTTTCACATTGGTCGGTTCAGAAATTTCCGAGTCTATAAGAGTCTGACAGGCAGATATACAGACAGAAATTCATTTTTATGTATATAGAAATTTACCCTCCAAAAACCTCCACACGCCAAATTAGCTCCAATTGCTTGATTTGTTCTCGAGTTATGCTGAAATTCGTGTTTTATTTGTATAAGAGACCCCTCTTTCAGTGAGCGGAGGAGTTTCAAACCACAATAGAAACATTACTTGCCTTAAAAACCTCCATATGCCAAATTTGGTGTCATTAACCTGATAAGTTCTCGAGTTATTCAGAAATTTGTGTTTCATTTGTATGGAATTCCCCCTCCCACCCCCTTCCAGATGGCGGAGGGGTCTCAAACTTCCATAGAAACATTTATCTCCTCCAAAAACCTCCACATGCCAAATTGGGTTCCATATGCTTGATTAGTTCGCGAGTTATGCACAAATTTGTGTTTCATTTGTATGAGAGCCCCCCTCTTACAGAGGGCGGAGGGGTCTCGATTTACCTTAGAAACATTTCTTGCCTTAAAAAACCTCTACCTGCCAAATTTGGCTCCATTTACTTGATTAATTCTCGAGTTATATAGAAGCTTTTGTTTCATTTGTATGGGAGAACTGCCTCTCAACCTAACAGAGAGAGAGAGAGAGAGATGGGTCTCGAACTATCGTAGAAACATTTATTGCCTTTAAAATCCCCGAATGCTAATTTGGTTCCATTTGCTTTATTAAATCTAGAGTTATGAAGAAATTACAGTTTCATTTGTATGACAGCACCCCTTCTAGGAAAGGGGAGGGGTCTCAAACCACCATAAAAACATTTTTCTTCTCCAAAAAACCCCACATGCCAAATTTGGTTCCATTTGCTTGATTAGTTCTTGAGATATGCAGAAACTGCTGTTTCATTTGTACGAGAGCCTCCCTTTCTAGGGAAAAGAGGGGTCTCTGACTACCATAGAAACATTGCTTGCCTCCAAAAACTTCCGCATGCTAAATTTGGCTTCCTTTGCTTGATCAGTTCTCTAGTTATGCAGAAATTTGTGCTTCATTTGTATGGGAGCCCCCCTTTCAATCCATCATAAGAATCTTTCGGTGTTCAAGACGAATCCAACAAAGCAAAAATCTTGCCAAACGGTCCTTCCGCTCGCGAGTTAAATCGTGACAAAGGAAACCCCAACTCATTTTTATTTATATAGATGACACCATATTAAAATATGATAAACCCCATCTTCCCAACCATTCGGACTGAATACCGCTTTCAATGTCTTATCCCTCTCGTTGTTTATCACCGTCAGTAAAGCGGTTTGTGGGGAGTTATCAGGCCGGGTTCAACGACATGCGCTTGACAACGGACCAGATCTTCAATGAACGTCAAATCCTCAGGAAACTGTCGTGACGCAACTTCCGGTCAAGGCTGTCTGGTCGTAGGAAGTATTTGTGATGCAATTTGATGTGGGACACCCTTTAACCAGAAAGGTTATGCGAGAAAGTGTGAAAAGTGCTCAAATTGTAATTTATTTTGGTCTATCTTGTACTGCTCCATCATTGCAATGTTTCTTTTTAAATGTAAGTTGTAGTTAGGTTTTTTCATATTTATGAAGCTATCCAAAAAAAGGACGATCTCTTGTCGTTACGTGTCATAAGGAGTGTATCGAATATAAGCTATCCACATACATTTGCGTTGTACGCATGTATTTGTGATGGTTTTTTAAGCTCTGAACACTGCATGCTGTGCGTTTCAGCTTTCTTTTGTTTACTTGTTTGTGCGGTTCAAATTCTACGTTTTCAAAATGTCGCGTATTTTCAATACGCGAAGTGAAAATTAAGGTTCTGGACACATGGCTAATTGAGAAGGGTATTACTATGCGAAAATTGGCGAAGCGGTTTGGAATTCATCATGCGAGTGTTAAAACCATCATTAATGAGTTTGGGGAACACTATTCTTTGGATGAGCTACCAGGAAGAGGCAGAAAACCCGGTTCTTCCAACCCGAAACTGGAGCAGAAAGTGGTATCTCTAATCATGAAGAACAAATCAATGTCAATACGTGATTTGGCCAAAAAAGCAGGACCGAGTGTCGGAATGATCCAGCGTATCAAGAGGCGAAACCACCTGAAGACCTACAAGAAGCAGAAAATCTCGAAACAAAGTGCAGAACAGAAGAAGCGAGCAGCAACAAGGGCCCGGAAATTGTATTCGCGTCTTTTGCAACGTCCGGATGCATGCGTTTTGATGGACGATGAGACCTATGTAAAGGAGGACTCAAAAACCCTTCCAGGTCCACAATACTTTACTGCCGTCGTTGGGGAGGATGTGAGCGATGCGGACAGGTCGATTCAAGTGGAGAAATTCGGTCGAAAGGTACTGGTATGGCAAGCAATATGTTCCTGTGGTTTGAAGTCAACCATTTTTTACACTACCGGAACTATAAATGCGGAAATCTATCGATCTGAGTGTCTCCAGAAGAGATTGTTGCCTTTATATAAGAAGCATAGTATACCTCCACTGTTTTGGCCGGATTTAGCGTCGGCTCACTATGCCAAAACCACTCTCAATTGGCTTGCGGAAAAGGGTATAGATTTCGTTGAGAAAAATATCAATCCACCAAATTGCCCTCAGCTTCGACCCATCGAACGTTACTGGGCAATCGTGAAGAGGGTCTTCAAGAAGACTGGTAAGGCAGCTGGGAACATGCAGGAGTTCAAAAGAATTTGGGCTCAAGCGTCCAAAAAATGCGATGCAACACTTGTCCGGAACTTGATGAAGAGCATTCGATCCAAAGTTCTAAAATTCGTGAAGGAATAACTTAAATTTCATCCGGTCTTCATTATGTTCAAGTTTAACCTCGTACAATAAAGGATCAATTTTTTGTATGAATATCGGTTTCAACATAATTTGAAAGAAAGTTTGTGGATGGCTTATTTTCGATACACTCCTTACTGTTGTGCTGTTGTTCAATAGCTTTGGTTGTTAACTTCGTTTGTTGATGCTTGAGTTCGATAATTTGTGATTTTTTCGTTTAAACTTTCTCTTAATGACACACATTTATAACAGGAATGATCTCACCAAATTCTGCAGATGCATTAAGTTTCAGTTTCAGTTTCAGCTCTTCTTTCTTGAAAGCATTTCTCGTGTGGTTTGTACTTTAAGTTTACAACCAACCTGGCGGAACAGCGTGCTTGCGCTAACTGTCCAAGGACCTGGGAGTATGCCAGTAAAACTACATCTCTTAAATCGAAAATCCGAACTCAAGTACCCACAAAGCTTACATCAGCTCCTCGAGGACTTTTCGTCAATGTTATGATTCAGGGCATAAGTGAGTCGTAAATCGAGGTAACATTTTGTAAAAATCGTGACACCATTTGACTACCCATTTGCAAGAGTGAGTTTTCCTGTATGGTTGAGCAACTCTCAATAAATTAAATTTACGGCCACTCCCTAAGTGCCTGTGGAGCCTCAATTAGCTATTTCATTCCGGACGGCCAGGCTGATTCATTGTGACCACAAATCAACTGACAGAACAGGCAACCTTCATGTGTGTGTGTTGTCCATTTGCTGAATGTGGATATTAATCATCGAACGGGAATTCGAATGAGGCCCCACCCGGGCCTGGTCGGTGGTCCATTCGCAATTGGATCGATGCCCAAGTGGATATATTGCCTTTTACCAATTGCTTTTTTTTCCTCCTTTCCTCCTGATGAATAGACAACGGGGTCAAATCCGAATGCTGCCTGTTTGAACAGAGTAATGCAAAATAGTTTCCATTTGTGGAACACTTTCGAGTGCGGCCCCGCTAGTGGTCTTGAAGTGCTCTTGAAACTCTTCAGTTGAATGACATTTAGCTTCAATGAAATATCGCTTTCAGTTACAATTTCCATTCACTATCATCATAACTACTCGCCATCGTCAACATTTCGGAGTGGAAATGTACCGGAAAATTTGCAATTCAAAGTGCTCGTATTTGTCGAAAAGTGCCAAAATTGATCCCAAATCCGCTCAACGAAAGGCAGCTGATTTTATCTGCTTATCCGCTTGTATCTGCTACTGATTTTGCTATTTTATGCGAGTGGGGTTGCAGTTTCTATCGCCGAGCATCGCCATTTCCTGCACTAAAATGGGTGACGTTCTCTCCGGTTTGGAACAGTTTGATGGAAATCGGCAAATGCATGCTGATTTAGGTAAATAATTGGAGCTCGGCTATGACCCCAAATATATTTTGACATTACAACACAACGAATCTCATAGAGCATGCACAAGAACTAGAACCAACGTTTCAAAATATATTCCGCAGAAACGGTAATCATCCTAGAAGCAAATGGGAAATACACACTTATTATTCTACAAAGAGAAAATGACGATCGTCGGAAAAATCAAAAAAAGTAGTGAACGCTAATGGAGATCAAATGAAAACATTACGCACGGAAACGAAAGATTCGGGAGCGTCAACAAACAACCAAAAAGAGATGAAAAATCGTTTCACATATATCAGAGTGAAAATCGCATCGCAACTTCATTGCTCACTGTTGTAAGCTAACACATGTATTCAGCTGGTAGAGAGTTAATAGGCGAGGAGGCGCGACGACAATGCGACGTCGTTGTTTGGCAAGCGCTTTCGCTGAATGGCGATTTTCCCTGGTTGCCTGCCTTTTCACAGCCTGCCACTGGTTTTCGACTCAACGTTCTTCGTCCTCGTCGCGCCGGAGGTTCTGGCAAGCGAAGCCACATTGTTTGCTCGTCAGTCGTTGTTTGCTTTAGGAGTAGCAGCAATGCTGCGATCTGTCGCGTTCGTCGGTAGCCTGGAAAAGGATATGCCTCACAAAGAGGTGGTGAGGGGTGGGCGGAGGCAAACAGGTGGAGCGATACGCCGGCGACGACGGGCCGGATGACGAAGAGACGTTGTCGTCGCCGTCGTTCCGCGATTGTGCATTTGCACAAGTTTTGCGTTGAGTCTTGCTGCAGCCGTGGGTGCTGGCATGTTGTGTATGTCATTGTCCACCTCCTGAGTGTGACATTGTGACTAGGTTCTGCGAAGCTGTCCACGCAACGGTGACGGTTTTTGCTCTATGCTCCGGTTTTGAAATTCTGTAAATGAAAAAAGGCTTTGCTTGGTTTTGGTTTAAATTCTTAGCCTCTTAAGTGTACCCACATGCGATTGACAGAGTTCGATGGGTGGAAATTTTCTATAAGACTACTTCAAGAATGTGGTAATGCGCTGGTACTACTTTCTGATTCTAGAAATCTCAAACAAAAAAGTGGTAAGGTCTCCCCCTAGTGTTTTTTACCTTCGTCGCAGAGGGCTTATCTCATGCTCTAAACATGCATGTGGGGCCAAGAATCTGACCAGTAGTGAAAGTATCGCATATTCCTATCAATTTTTTTCACTGCCATGGTCGTAGAACGTTTATACGAAGGTACCAACATCAGGTGTGATACTGGCAGGTTGTGCCGCACCACTCTCAGACTCCCTATTTTCAATCTTAGGGAAACGACCCAAAGTACACTTTTCCTATTCGTGCAACTTAGTGTTGTTGTTGTATCCATTTATTTTATGGATTGAATAACCAAAATACCTAGTTTGCTAATCTTATAATAAGTCAATGTAAGTGCAGGTATATTGAGAATAGGACGCATTTGATTTATATCAGCACCAGTGTTTGGTGAACCGCCGCAATATCCTAGGGTTATTGTTTTCTAGTTACCGCATTGTTTGCAAAGTTCAAAGAGGGTCAAACACGGCAAATCAATCCGACTGCTCTAATTTCAAGTATGTGGGTGGTTGTAATGCCAGGCGATGAGATTGTATCCTTCATACCACACTATAAATAAATGGAAAAAGAATAACAAATGAAAATTAAACCCGCTAGATAGAAGGTAGACCCGTTCTTTTCAAAGTTTCAAATTAGTTCTTATTCGAAATATTTTATATTTGTGATAGCAACTAGATCCCAAGCTAGCAGTAGGCTGTCAATGTGGGGTTCAGACCAGTATTTTTTCTCCTTCATGGTAAGTTTAAAATGACTCAAACTTTTAGTCAGAGAAACGAGAAGTCGTTGTGAGAATATCACCAATAATCCCACATAAACCCTGTATGCTACTAATACTCAAAATTATTCTCTTATAATTTTTATGTTACTCACTCTCTGCATGCGGTTTTACAACCATCATGGCCGTGAGCGGTTGTGAGATATGCAAGTACCCGGTGGAATTAGAACCCTGCATGCGACTAGTATCACCGTGAGGCAACGAATGTTCATTCCGGGTTTCATAAGTTGAATGCCGCCCAAGCAAAATTCAACAAATCAGGGAGTATCATGGAAACCGTGGAACCGTATGTAATGGAAAAAGATGGGTATATATCTTAGAATGGTACTCCTGAATCTGGATCATCGGAAAACTCAAGGTAAATTTGCATAAAACAACCTGACTGACTGACCCTTGTCTCACACACTTTAAAATGGTAGCTCATTGCATACTAATTCAAACTTTTGGAAGTATTATTGAAGATACTTCAGTACTGTAAGTGGCCAACATAGGCGTACCATCGCAATTGCTCTAGAAATATCATTCGATGTATGAATATTAAATTATGTTTATACTCTTGTTGCTCTTGTTGGAGTTGACTTCAGTACTACTAGTTGTCAACATAGACCACATCAAAGGCCTGAATGTAATCCCTAAGAATTATTGCTTTGGTATATATAGACTATTGCTTCTAAGGTAGTGGTCATAGTAGAGGGTGACGTTGGAAAGGGTCTAGTCTTGACAACCAGCTGTCACGCAGCTCAGCTAGATACCCTTAAAAAAAGGTAAGGTCTCACTTTCAGGTATTCAGATGATAAACTCTCAAAGAAAATTGTTATCTAAAACCGTCCTGGCTCTTTTAAGGGCTGACAAAATTATTTTCCAATGAATCCAAAATACGTCTAAAAATTTCATCAGGCGATAGAAACAATGAGTGAGGATTTATTCTAACTTCGAGTTTACGTCATGATTGAACTTCAACAGTGCTCTTGCGTTGAACTAAGCCGGCTTGTCGTGCCGCAAGGGCTCTAGTAGGATTCTTAATCAAGACCCGAAGCTAAGTCCAAGTCAGTGTCTATTGTGGAAATATCACATCAAGAAGTTTTTCCACTTGCTACAGAGGATCGTGTGCCTGGAGGTCACATTGAGAATTTAACTATTCGCATTAGGGTTGGTAGCTGCAGCCACTTTGGGTTCATTTTTGACTCAGATCCATCCTAAGAACATGGAAGGACATTACGAAAAATAGAAGCGAAAATACAGGTTTTATCTTTTATGTTTTCAGATATGATAGTGTATTATTGCATATAAATTGGTTTTAGGTTATCTAAATTTCGGATGCATTGTCTTCTTTGCATGATGTGTTTCGGAACAGGTCATCCAGGTTATCGTAAAAACAATCAGAAGCAGGCTCATTCTCGTGGCCGTCGGTATTGTCTAAATTACGCGGTTCATAACGGCGTGCGCAAGCTAGCCTGTGTTCACTTGAAACAGCAGTCGGCATATTACAATGTCCCTTCAACTACCGCACAGCATGCCTCACAATAGGTGTCACCTTCTTTTCGGTCTTGGGGTTTATTTCAGCTGGGTAATTCTAACAGCTGAGATTGATCATACCCGTTTTGAGCGTATTCCGTTGACGGCCATCGTTGACGCTACATCAGCGAATCCATTTGTTTATATTTATCGGCTTCCTCCGACCATACGGGGAGTAAGTTTTAAAAAAACATTTGCAAAGCTAAGACCGTGTCCAGATTATTCAATAGCCTCAAGCAGTTCCGGAGCTCAGTAAGCGTTTTGTTTTCGTACTGTGAAACGGTTTCTGGAAACTGGAAATGTTCATACGCAACGCGAGGTGCCACCCAAACTGCCAGAATGAAGAAAAAAGATCAAATGTGTGATGGAGCGAATAAGGGCTTCGCAACCCGGCCGTATCTGGCCCCGTAAAAATTGAGAGCAAAACAACTTCAAGTGTCCCCGGATCTTAACGAGACAGGCTCCTCAGAGACGATCTGGAACGCAAGCCGTTCAAGCAACAACGGGTTCACGAGCCTGCCGGAGCGTCAAAAGGTGTTCTGTTCCGCAAGAAGCTGAAATCTTTTGATCTGGAACGATGATCATGAGATCTGAAAATCGGGGAGTTTGTTCAGAAAGCTTAATAAGTCTCATTAGAACTCCAGCGAAAACTGAATTTTTAATTTAAAGTCTACCCAGAAGAATTTCTAGGTAAAAAATTCGTTTGTTGGAAGTTCCCTTCCTGAACTTCTGAGAAGTTATCTTCGAACGTTGTACTTTTCTCCTTATTTTTCAAAAGCTCGTTCTGAACTTCCTGAGATATTACAGCCCAAACTTCTAGTAACAATTTCAATGCCTTTTTTGTTCAATGAAGATGCTTTTCCTGATCGTCTAGAAATCCTCGTTCTAAATTCGAATGTATTTTTCTAAACTTCGGAGGTTCTTAAATTATAGTAGTTCAATCATTACTTGGTATGTTTTTCAATTTCTTGAAATCATATCCTGAATTTGAAGATAGTTTTCTTCCTCAAACTCATGCACGCATCATCCATTGAACTTTAATGGGACGCTACAGCACATCCTTGAAAAAATTATTGCTAGTGCCTTCATTGGTTAGTTCTTTCTCAACTTCTGGGAAGTCCCATCTGAACTGCCGAGTTACCAACCTTAAGACAGTCCTCTTCCTTTAACCTCCTGAAGCTCTGGTGCAAGTCCTTCTCCGATTTTCTTGAGCAGTTCTATCCTGAATTTCTGAAGCATGGAGCTCCAACTGCTGGGATGCCTGGTCCGGATGTGAAATATTTCTTCTTCAACCGTGTATCGAAAAGTAGTAAACAACACCGATTTTTGTATAAAAGAGAAAAACACATCATGACCGCGGTACTTTTAATTTATTGAGAAAATAAACTCTTTTGCTGCATTTCACCGACTTTATTTATAAAAATCTTGGTTCTGTTTACCATTCGCAACTTTCTGTGTACTTGACATACTTCTCAAAATTATGGCACGAAATGAAGCTTTTGTGGACTTTCCTTGTGTCGCTGCCGTTCTAATTCTTCTGAATCTCCTGCATGTTCTGGGGCATTGACGTCACATTCTTCCGAAAGTGCCAGCTTGACAATTGCCCAATACCGTTGAAAATCAAGACCGAGATCCAGCTGAAGATCCAGACAACCGGGTGGATTGATGTCCCTTTGCCAACCATCATGAAACTTCTTCCAGGTATTGCACCCTTCTTCTTAACCTGAGCAATTTCTCCAACAAGTTCAGAGAACAAAACTTCCACCATTCTGGGAGGAAACTTCTCAAAAGTTTAAGGAAATTCTCCTAGAAATTGTAGATGTGACTTTTCTAAAAACATCAAATAAAAGCTTCGACAGGAGATGTGTTCTAGTGATGCATTCAATCAGAAAATTTGGAAAGAATCGAAACATTCCAGAATTTTAGAATGACAATCAACTTCTCCAAACTATGTGAAATCTCAGAAGGTAGGTTGATACCTTTGACAAAACAGCAAGAAACTTTCCAGAAGTAAAGAAGCGAACATTCTTAGCAGAATTCTCCCGAGTTCGCAGACACAACACATTTCCTGAAGTTCAGAAGAGAACATCATCCTTCAGATGTTCAAAAAGGAACCGGCAGAAGTTCTGAAGAAACTTCTAACAACTTTTTTAAGAAGACTATCCAAGAAATTCGAGAGCACATTCCCAAAGTTTTTTATATAGTTCTCTTAGATGGTGAATTTCGAATGAAAAATAGAAGTTCGATGGGGAATCAAGTTTTCAGTCCAGAGTGAAACTTCTCAAGAATTCCGCAGAGAGCTCGTGACGATCAGAAGAGAACTTCCATGAAAGAAATTCAATATAATCACCGACCAACCGAAGAAGTAGCTCAGAAAAAATTCATTCATATGACCATATGTGGAGGCCCATTCATTAGCCGCTTACTCGGAGCCACTTGCAAACAGTCATTCACAACATCTCTCCACCGTACGCATTCGTACCACGGAGGGAGGACATTAATTAATGCAGGAATTAACGATATCCTTACTTCTCCTTCTCATCTCATTTGGGGAAATTTGATCAGTAAAAGAACCAAAGGAAGAAACAAATCTCCCTCAGTTAAGCTTACAAGAAGCTATATTTTTTTAAAGAAGTTTTGTCAAAAATATCAACGAAGTCACATGAATGCTTCCAAAAATATCCTGAAAATCAACCACATCGAGGAGTACTTCCAACGAAGAAAAAGGTTTCAAATGCTTTTTCCAGATGGTCAGTGAACCTTGTAAGAGATGTAATCATGCGATATCTGATCTTTGAATATTATACGTTTGAAGAAATATTGTTGCCGTCAACAGCTCACCAGCGTCAGGCACAAACAAGCTGAAGATAACCAGACAATTAATCTCTTTCCCGTAACGACAGCAAACAG
This sequence comes from Aedes japonicus, assembly GCA_034211315.2. Taxonomy (NCBI): domain Eukaryota; kingdom Metazoa; phylum Arthropoda; class Insecta; order Diptera; family Culicidae; genus Aedes; species Aedes japonicus. The sequence goes on along the minus strand of JASCZW010006446.1, from coordinate 2,442 downwards.
ACGTTGACAACCGTCCACGTAACCAATCAAAACTTCCTCGAGCAATACTCTCCAACTTCAACTTTAGAACACCGTCCCAATGCGATTTTTCTTTAAATAGCATAAACCTTAGTAAAGTCTACAAACAACAAATGAGAAAATGTTAGTAATAATTCATATCAAAAATGACAATGAAACAAAAACCTCAACCATTGCATGGTGTAACATTTCAATGACATTTTTAAACTTTCAACACTAATGTTAACACCTGCATGTAGGCTGTTGACTCGGACAAATTTAGACGTATTCTCAGGTAAACGCAATTTAGTTTGACTATACTTCTATACTGGGTCCCACAAACAGTGATATTTAACCAACAGGAGTCTTTCAAAGCATCTGTTTTTTTAGTGAGGCAATATTCCTGCTATCCTGATTACAGACCTGAATCATGCCAGCACTCCTCAACAGCGACGAAATGGTATTGGAGGACAATAAGATCGATATATCCTCCAAATTGTCCGAACCCCACCAATTGAGTCAGAATTTCCCGTGCAATTGTGAGAGGAAAAGTCACTTTGAGTGATATAATTAATGAGCGTTCCTGAAGGGAATGCCAGATCGCGAAAATACGGGATATTTCCTGCAAACCGAACCCAGACAACGCCTTCAGAATCTAGCCTGTTGTATGGGAAAGATTGCAAACATTGCCGTATGGCGCATATAGATTGCGAACAATTTTGTTTTTTTGATGCCAAATGAGGGAAAAGGCAAAATTCATTTTTTTTGCGTACGTTTTTTTCTCAATACGTCTGAAAACTATAAGACACTGTCTTATCCAGCCAACGACCCGTCAAAAATCAAATAAACGGACCGTCAATTTTTGGTTCACCCAGCAGTACACAGATCATGTATTGTTTAATAAAACAATTACAACAACAAGAGATTTTCATCTATATTCTGGTAAATGGGCATTTAAAATGTAACTGGATATATTGCTATAAGATTAGTAATGGAGAAACAAACTATAGCATTTTGTATTTACACTGCACAGCCTATGGCTTCCTAGAACTACCTGCTGAAAGGCCGCAAAATGTCGATTTCAGCCCATAATATTCTTGGAACCGAAGAAACCTGTTACAGAATTCACTTCATATTCATGAGTCTGCCACAATTGCCTGGGCAAAAATTCATTTTTAGCAGCACGGCACTTTCACTCATGCTTTACACGAACATTCCAACGAATCAAAACAAACTACCAATATTTAAATTGAATCCTTTATTTTTTAGCCCAATACAACAGCGCTTACATCAAATTTGTACAAATACATGTGGGGCCAGATCAATTAAGTAAAATTACATTTTTTCAGTTGCGATTGTGATTGCAGGACGTCTTTAAAGCCGTCCAGTCTGAGAGTACAGTGTCTACTGAAACCGTCAGAGAAAACGGACGGTGGAGGCTTCTTCAAATCTCATCGACTTTTTTCGATGTTTAATACGCGTCTTGACAGCGTTCTTTTTATCATAAATTATAAAAGCACATTTATCGACAGAATTTTTAGTTTCATCACAAACTTGTCAGTAGGTTCTCTGTTTATGTGCGAGCGCAAATGTATTACGACATTTCGTTTGGATTTCTTTCAAGTAACGACGTGTGTGAACAGATGGTCAGGCAAGTTTACCAGCTCTACCATAGTATTCATCTGATGACAGAAAATTTATATCCGTAGTTCACTTTAGAAATCGCAATTTAAAATCTAATGGCCTTTTGTAAGTCCTTCCGACTGCTTCGAGCGAGTGACGAGTATACCTCCGTTCAGCAACAGCGTTCAAAAACCTTTTCACTTAGCGTAACACCCTACAGAACGAAAATTTGAATTGTCGGATGCAAACGTGAGAGTAAATTATTTGTTTCCACACGAGGTGTTAAATCGTATGGGAATAGCGTTATAAAGTCGGTTTCCGTTTTGCCAGCGCCTGGTCGTGGCGCCGGCGGAATGTCGCAGAACTTACACGATTTATAATGCTAATTTGAAAATTTGTGATGCCTCCATTTATGTGCAAGATAGTTGAATAGAAATCAGTCATCAACTATCGGCAGCGCAACGCTCATATTTACACCAAGTCATATAGAATAGAGAAATGTACATAGTACGGTGCGCACTTTTGTTCGGGTCATACGTATCGCAAATGTAGAGCGTCACAAACATCTTTATTTTTCATTTTTGCAGTATCAGGGGTAATAAGAGGGTGTTAGTCCGTGTTAGATGTTAGATGGTTTGTTAATCCATTTATTCAGAGTATATGAACCTATGGGAAGGAACATGATAGCAGCAGTAAATGGAGCGTCACAAAACATCCATACATAACTATGTAACCTGGGTATACAGTTCTATCACTTCCATACATTATTGATAATGTTGTATGCAAAGCTGTCTTTGTTAGAACTATTTCATAAGTTATTAC
>JASCZW010006445.1:0-95364 GCA_034211315.2 Aedes japonicus | reverse complement strand
TTGTTCCGACCAGTTAAAATACGCTGTCTCGGCGCAACAGTTGCTCACATCGGTCGTCACGAAACGAAGCGCACGCTTCTGCACGCCAAGTTGTTTGATCCGCTTGGTCATAGTTTGCCTGATGTTACCGTAGCAAAAACCTTCATGCAGGCATTGTGATTAAGGGATGACATGAAAGAAAAATAATGGGACAAGGATCTTCCGGATCAGGATGAAACGATGGATCGAATACTACATCAACTCTCACACTTTTTCCCGGCTGATCATCTGTCGTATCGGATGCTAATACCGTAGAGCTACACTTCTTTTCTGACGCTCTCTTTAGCCGCAGGCGGATCGTGTGTCTGGCATCAGATCGTCAGAACTGAACGTCGGTGTGCTGTCTTTCATCTCGATCGAAGTTTGATCATGTCTTCCACTGAAAACAAACAGCAAAGCACCTCCGGCATTGCTGGAACTTAGGTGGCAACTTTGTCTCGCCGAGCTTGGCGCCAAAGGGTCTCCAGCGGCTACGGACCACATCACCAGAAGCCTTTTTGGGTAGGAACGGTCCACTGTTCAGCTGGCTTTGCTGTCAGTCACCCAGCAACCTTCGGTCCACTTTCGTCGGAAACGTATCTAAACCGTGCGGCAGAAGACGCAGAATCTGGAACCATGTAGTAGGACGAGAGAATCCACACATTATCTCGAGAGGACTTCACCGGCAGATCATAAAAATATCGGTGGGCACACCATGGCTTCAAGGAGACAGGAATCATGGCAGTTCAGTTTTTTTCGATGGAGTTATATTGAGGCAACTAAAGAAGCGAGCAGAAATCGTCGCTTGTAATCATATCTACTTCACGATTCGTCGAAGAATATGTAGAAAGATTCTCCAACTACCATATGTTACGCATCACTGCCTACTGGCGACGTTATTTCGGTGAATTCTCGACTACCAGCGTCGGCGAATTGCTGTCACCGTTAAGGCGCAGTCAGAACTCTGCAACGCTGAACCAGGTCTCGCCTGATTGGTCCAGTGGTTTTGCCGTGAAATTAGCTGCACCGGTAACAACAAATACCGGAAATGGCGGCTCGCTATTCATCCACCGATAGCCCGCCAATCATTACATCGGTGATTTGCTGAGCCGTATCGCGCACAACCCGTATGAACGCCATCAAATACTTCTTCCTGGATCACATTCTCGACACTCTTCGTTCGCTGTCAAAATGGACCGTCTTCTGCATGCAGTTGTTCAGCTTCTGACCAACACTATCTGGTTGTGGTTTCGATTCTTGGGCGTGAAATGTCACTATCATACGTTGTACGCCTGAAAGCGTCAATGTGTTTCGAGCAAAACTGAAAGCCAGAGCAGTTCATGGCCGAGCTCCTAACCACCACATTCCGCCGGAGAGCCATTCTCCACATTTCGTTGTGCTGATTTCTGGGGGCCAATCTACCTCAAGCTCTCGTCACCGAAGATGCACTCCCAAAGCATGTTGCACTGTTTAATGAAGCCCAGTACGGTGCCGGAACACTGGAGCTGTCGTAGACCTAAGTACTTTTTTCGCTTACAGGCTTTTCGTCGTGGTTCCGGAGAGGTTTGTGCTCAGACGTCTTAAGAAAGTGATAACAAAACCCTGTTGGTGCCACCAGCACCGAAGGTTATTACGGGACAAGCACTTCACATTCTTTCACCAATGATACAACGTGCTAACAACGAATTTTGATGACTTTCAACCTTATTCCTGTGGTTCACACTCTTCGGAGGATTATGAGAAGTAAAAATTTAACTGCGCAAAGCACTTTGTTCGTGTACTGGTGACTACAAGCTAGCCTTCTGACAGTATGGCACTTCTCGTGCAGATCGAAGTCGTCTTCCACTGGTACGTCACTCGCCAAATCATTTTTATGATCTGCCGGATTCTAAGCGCCTACCAATGTTCTTCTGCAGTCTGTCCGACACGACGCCTGCTATCGACTTGCGCAAATCGACCGTATCAATGCAGCTGATCCAGAAAATGTTTCGCGATGTCGCAGCCCGGCATGTGGAATACCTGCGTCACCACAGCCCCTCGTAGTAAAAAACCGCCAGCACAGCCGTTAAAAGAACCAATCGCCGTTATTATAGAGAATCAGCCTCACGTGCCGCGCTACCGCACACCACGAATTACACCCAGGAAAGACGGCGGTACGCAAGAGCCGCCTGCAACCGTAACAGGATTCTCACTGTCCAACAGCAGAAAATTCGCGTTTCTGGCCACGCACCACCAGCGAATAAGAGCATGCACCACGTCACCAGCAGCAGCACGCAGCCGCGGTCGGGCTACAGAGGTTTCCTTAGAGGATCAACCTGCCAATAATGATTTTAGAATGGCAGGTCAATCGAGCTTGTCGATAAGCGCAGCCAGCAATAAATTCAAGGCCCGAATTGTGAAGGTCCAGGTGAGACCTTTCCAACAACTCAGCTCTCCAGGCACTGGGGCTGTCATCTTATTTATTTATTTCTATGCATCCACGATGATCGACTGCCAAGCAACGCCTGGACGTTATGGAACTTATCACCACGGAATCAGGTCAATGCTGGCGATTGCTACATTCACGGGAAGAGAACCACGGAGAATGATTGACAGCGCGCCCTCAACCTGAAGCGTCCAGCCTGGCAACCTTCATATGGCAGGTGCAAAGGATCCGGAGAATATTGAATTGCATCAATCTGGAACACATGCGCATCTGCCGAACAGAGCGGAAAAAGAATGTAACTGTGTGCAGTATATCCCGTCCACTTTCTCCCTTGCAAACGAACCTTACATTAGATTGTAGTTAGTTTAACCTGTATGTTTAGGCAGCAAGTTTTTTTTTTATATGTTTATGTGTGTGTGTTTTTACTTTTCAAGAAATGTCTGGCCAAAAGAATATAAATTGCAGTTTACATGTTAAGATAATTTTGAAATTTAAATTTAATGTTATGAAACCACTTTAAATTGAAATTTTTCCTTATCCGTAATTTGTAATTCCTATTAACCTCGAGACGGCCGCGAGTAATCGGCTCTATCCTCCTAACTTTAGCTTTAAGATAAATGATGTATAAAAATATGAAAATTTGGCCTAAAGCATCTAATTGAGCCTGTAAGGTCAAACATAAAAAATAACAAATGCATCCAGAGGCTTGTTTTGCCAAGAAGGGAATAAAAATCAGAAATAGAAGAAGAATATATTTCTGTTTTAATTAACTACTTGCTTATCTTCGACAGACATGTATTGTTCATAATAAGCTTTCAGCAACAAGAAATACTGTCAGTCGAGTTAGGCATGAGACACAGGAAGTCTTTACATTGGATGAAATACGCGTATTCTATTAGCATAAGGTGTGGAAACAAATGAATGCAAGAGATACAGAATTTTCTAGCTCCCTAGTTAAATAAATAAATGCTATTGAGGTCATTATCTTTGTACACCTTCGTTCATTCTTTAGAATTGTTTCTGAGCCAAGTAAGCTTGAGCCCTCATGGTTTGTATTAATTTTGCCAACTGGTTTTCATTGTAATTGCAACGACCTGATTGCAACTGATAAACTAGGGAATATATAACTGGAATAAATTTTATAATAGTGAATAATAAGGTTACATAATTTTAATTCAAATCAAATGACTTCCACACTTCGTGCGAATTTGAGTCGGGCTGAGTTTGCATATGGAGTCGTGGAGCTTGCTCTGCTTGCTGCTGAATATACGGATAGCTTTTCAATGTTCTAGACAGAACATGAAATGTCAAAGTGATGGGACCAGCCTAAACTTTTTTGATATTACATTGTGCGGCCTCCAATTTCGTTGCGTTCTTTCCGGACAGCTTTTTTTACCTGTCCTACAGTTCTTACATTACTGGATTTCTCAGAAAATTGATAATGACGTGATGCGATCTTCTCCTGTAACGTCATTAATTTCATAATAATAACATAATATCTATGAAATGCCATACTACCTCTTTTTTTCCAAAATATGTCTCATGTAGCATTATCTCCGGAGCATTCACAAAACACGCTGCATCATGAAATGCAAGAAAACTAAAGTGTAATCATATAGTTTTGTATGTATTGGTTCTATAGTGATGAAACAGCAAAAATATGTGACGACACCACCACAGTAGGGGAGAATAGCATAAAAACGTTCGTGGGATAGAATGACCTCAATAAGTACCAAATCTTAAAGCTATAGCATCAATGGAATGATAGCTATCAATGTTTAAAACAAAAAGAAAGCATAACAATAGTATCAATTCACAATATGCAACAATAAACAAATACATCAAAACTAAAAGAAATTGTCATGACTGTACTTACAGCACGCTTTCAATAAAAGGTTTCTTAGAATGCGTTAATATCTATGGTTTATAATAACGCTTCACATATATCACACAATGAAAACTTCAAGATAGTGTCATCAAACTTTTGCTATCATTCACGCTTTCGTAATATTACTTTCATTTTCTATTTGTGATGTTAAGGGTCGAGGGCTAAGTCACCGATGCGAAGTTTCACATTGTCCATAATAGGCACGTAGGAAGGCGAGCATCGCAGTATCTTTACCTATAAATAATTGCTTCCTAGGATTATGGAAGTAAAAGGTTTGGGCAGGTTTTTTTTCTGTAAAAAGTTGTATATCGTTACATTTGTCAATTTTGTTTTAGCTTCGTCATATGGCGTCTCTGTTCGTCACATAGAAGAAGGAAGAGATTTCATTTTCATGAAAGAAATTAGAAAAGAGACAATAACAGCAATTATTAATGTGAGCGATACAAAAGAATTAAAAAGACATTTTCGTTTACCACCAAGAGTAACAATAAAGCAGAAAGAAAAGTTAGTAATACATAATCATAGAACTAATTCACAGATGAACGCTATTTGGGCCTTGTTAGTGCTAGAATTGCTGTATAGACTGTACTAGCTCTCATGGCGGTCCTCTAATAATAGCTGTAGTTAAATCATGCACCATTTCTATAGCTATGTTAAAGGTATGATAAATCGTTTTAAAAAATAAATAACTTAAATAATTAAATATTCCAAGAAGCCAATTACTAGTATTGAACAGAAGATCAATGATTATACTGAGCACTTGACGAATCATCGTCGGATTTATCTCTGTTGTGGCCACCAATGCAGCGAATATTAAGAAACCAAAAACTAAGAATGCACAGACGCAATGGCAGCAAAAGATATATGTGTCTGTATAATATTAAAAAAGCATCCATAAAGCGCAAAGTGTATAAAGCCAACGTTGGGTATGTACAATCTCTACTTTGCAAAATTTTTCCTGTAAAAAGGCAAGAATTACTGGAACCCAATGGTATAAAACACAATTATACTCAACGAGAGAGAGAGAGAATAATATCTGTTTTGTTTTGCTCGTTTGTTTTTGAAATGATTATACCAGTTCAAAAACTTTGAATGTCCATTGAAGGTTCTTCAGATAAGAAATGAATCACAACGTTTAACTGCTATTATTAATAAACCAAATTATAACAGAAGTACCAGCATCACATTTATAGTAGTTTTCCTCTTACTTCAGTATTATGCCTTAATTTTATGCGGCCGTATTTGATTGAGACCTCCGCGTTAAAGAAACTTATTCAATTTTTGCTTGTTTTATGCTATGACACGTAACAGTGCTACAAGCAAGTATATATGCCTTTGTTTATAAAGACGCGGCAGAACTATCGCTCACCTTCTGATCATCTACTAAGCTCTCTGCACCAATTACTGGCATCTTACTAGAAGTATTGTGATGATTTATCTCAATATAACAATCTGTCCACACACTAAAACATTACAAGAGACGGTTTATGGATTGTTAAAGAAATCATTTTGTATAAGACTGTCTTCCAAGCATAAACTGATGAGCATGGACATCAATAGAACATAAAGTTACTATATTGGTACGACATGCATCTATGACTTTGATGCCATGAAATGTAGCCTTTAATGGATTTAGGACAGAATGTTTTTAATACAGATTTATGTTGCAGATAGGTTGCAGTAATGCAATAGATTGGCATGATGTTAGCAGGAAAAATTGAATGTTACGAAAAAGAGTTTGGTTTGAGACTGGCTGTAAAGGTTGAGACGATGCTGTATTACACTATTTTCTCATCGGTGCGGCGTTTTGTATTGTTTTGGGACTCAAGAATTAGGTGATACGAGGACGAGTGAGCATAAAAGAAAACAATGCGTTTCTCTGCCGTTAATAGTACACCGCCGCACTGAAAACTACCATCATAATGATATAATGCTAAAAGAATTTTTAAGGTTGAAGGAATTTGGTCTAAACTTGATTTTTAGCATGTAGACAAATCACTTTGCTAATGCAAACCACCAGATTATGGTGCCTCAATAGCATTTTTACTAATAGTTTAAATCGATTTAAACTGAACGATACTTATATTTTAAATATTTTACTAATTAAAGTAACTAAAAGCGTATTATTGTTTTCCAAAATTAATCATACAAATTAATTTTGCTGTGAGATCCAATATTTTTTTTAAATTTTACTTTTCCTGATAAAGGTTCAAAAATGTCAACACATTCCTACTCTTTCCTTATTAACTTGCACTGAACGAGGCCAGCACCAGCTACGCAGTTTCAGAGATTTTCAGTTTACACATTGATATATCACTAGTATCTCAGATCTCAGTATAATAATGATCTATAGTAATTTACATAACGTCGACGGTTACCATGCTTAAATTTGTTGAATTGATGAAGACAATGGCAATTTCAGTCGGACTAGCTGTTATTTTGTTTTTCTCATAATACGAACGAATGTAAAGATAAGATCAACATATATTCTAATACACATATATACTTACAGGTACCGTAAAATCAACATTAATTGAAGTGGCATAACATTGACTTATCATTTATTATGAATAGTTCAACATATATTTTTCGCGTGATAATTTTTTCAATTACTTTACCATATTTTTAATCTTAGTGTTATTTGGTTCTGAAAACAGCATTAGTACGTGATGATCAGTTTTATTTCAATGGCATTGAAAATTTAATTTATATAGCTTTTTCTTTAAATTTCCTACTAGCGAGGGGGGAAGGCAGAAGCAATCAATGCTATCTAATAGCTAACATTAAAGATGACTGCTCTGTGACTCAATTAAGTCACAATCGAGATGCTGAAACCATTTTTGACGGTTGTGTGCTGCTTGGGATTTTTACATACTTTTGGTTAGATAGGTTGGGTTCTTTGTTAAAAGGAAAAGATTGTAATAAAGTTGTTAGTCGTTACTATTTAAGCAAATCCTCTGTCCACTTTTCATGTTTTTTTTACGCTACAATTTGTAACAAAATCGAGGCAACTTCGCGTTATTTGGCTTCTTCATTTAGGCAAAGGAGCAATCTGACAAACACCCCAATCAACACAAAACCGTCATATTTGGTTACAGTGACTTGATTGTGACTTGGTTGAGTAGTATTGGAGTAACATCAACTATAATGCAACAAGTTACCTAGCAAGCTGCTAGGGCTAAAAAATAAATAATAAAAAATTGAAACAAATAATAAAATTCTAAAAATAAAATCAAAACTTAAGGGAAGGAGGGGGAGGGCAACGGCGTCCAATAAGAAGTTAAAAGCCAACATAATTGTCAAAGACCTGCAGATGATTGAGATAGGGATGAGGTAGTCATAAGAGTAATGCCATAAGACAGTCATATTGTCATAAGAGTATTTTATCACATTATTAATTTTAATCTTTATTATGGGTGTTTCATCCGTAGCAAGTTTACTGCAAACTCAAGAAACACTTATTATTTTTCAAGATTATATCGCGAATAATCTTTATTTTGGTGAGGTTTAGAACAAATAACTTGTCTTATTTTATATTTCTTCCATCCCAAGGATATAACGAACAGAAAAAGTTAAAATTATTGAAACCAAGTAGTATTAAAAGCACATTTTTTTCTGTTCAATCTAAACCCTCTGCTGGACACCTTTGGGACATATCAACGATTACCGAACAATTCTCATCCCAACAATATGCTTCCTTCTTTGAATAGACCTCATAAAAGTTGGTCAATTATACTCCACTTTATCGAAATAGTCACATTTTAATGGCACCAATTATGGGAAACCCCGATGAAGAGTTATGTTCCAGTTGTTCGTTTCAACTGTCCATCTGGTGTGATCCGTAGTTTCAGATTTCATTATCCTCCCATCGCTCTTCCCATTTGAATGGATGCAAAAGTGTTCACTTTGAGCCATCATGCTGTGCCTGTAGAACCGGAACCGAATGGCCTGACCCTTCTTGTGCCACAACGGTTCCTACCCGCTGCTGATGTAAGCGAGTGGCATTTATTTACGATCTCAAGCTGACTCTAATCTCCCAAACACTCCCCGCCCGAGACAGCGCTCGAGGGGTACCAGAGTGGCACTGTTTCTCCGGGGTTCACAGACTTGGTATCCTCCCCGGAGAAAACACAAAAGCATCCAGGAAAGTGTTGCACCGCCAGCTATGCGGAGCGGATACGAAAATATAACCAATTTAACAAAATGGCACAATTTATGGCTAAACTTTTCCATTTCGATAGTTTTAGTTTTAATTTCTGACCTATTCCGTGTACAACTACTAATGGTCGGTCGTCCATTTCGGTTGTTCGCTCAGTCCCAGAACAGAAATCTCTGGCTAATCTCTGCGGCTCCGGTCATGTCGTCTAGCTGAAGGTGGCGGGGGAGGGGTTCGTGTGTATGTGTGGGCGGGTGAGTTGTTGACGCCGCAGGACAGAAATTCTGTTTTCGGTTTCATTCTGTCCTAACTTTCTCCCCCATCAAAAGTGCTTTGGATGCGATGCAGAGGTGCAGTCAAAGTTTCAAATCACAAAACCCGTATCAGCATCGCTCCAGGAAATCGGAACAGATGATACGGAATTGTAAAAATGTTCCCACATGGCTGGAATGGAGTCCGATTTTTGGAAAGAAAAAAAATATGTCTCATTACGAAGAATAGCCCTCCATTTTCGCCAAGTGCCACATTGCATATTACGGAGAAAACCGCCACTTGATTAGCATACTTTAGTAGTTTTCACCCGGATGAAGCGGAACGGAGGCGGGGAACCGTGGTTGGTATGAGGTCTTTCTGGCTAGCCCCAAAAATTGCACCCGTGTGGCATTTCCTGTTTCCAGTGTTAGCGCGGGTCTGTGGAACTTTTGATAGCAAGAGCGACCAAGAGAAAGGAGGAGTATTTCCATCCCACATGCATTGCGTGTTGGAGGTTGTGATCAATTTCATGGCTGACAATTGCTTGGAGAGAATATTTTTTCACCACAACTGGTAAGGAGTGACAACAGTGTGGTCCGGTGAGGCTGGTTATGAAGTTTTTGACGATCTCTTTATGGGCTTTGTTTTTCTTTAGAACGCATGGTAATGGTTTTATGTTTCATTTACATTTGTACCTTCCCAATACGCTTTCATCGTTTCTATCGATCAACTTTTATAATTTTTCACCAAATTGATAACACATTTGTTTAAATTCAATATTGATGCATAAATGTTTTGAAAAACATGAGATTAGCTTCAATGATTAAATCTTGAGTTAATTTTAGGTTCGGATGTTAATATCTACAACCAATTTGTTTGATAATTGTACTTACAAAAATACACCGAGTCTGTTTGTGTGCTTTCACCCAAAATTCCCTTGAAAATTAATTTTGTTTTTTAGTAAATCCTGAATTCCCTAACCCTGCTCTGATCACTTGCGCTGAACTGGCCGATTTGTCGTGCCGCAAGGGCTCAGTAGGGATTCTTGGTCAAGACTCGAAGCTAAGCGTCAGTTTCATTGTGGAAATTTCACATCGAGTAGTTTTTCCACCAGCTACAGAGGATTTTGGAGGTCACATTGAGAATTTTATATTAGGTCACATTAGGTTCGTGGTTGCAGCGTGGTTGCATCATCCTTGCTTTAGATCCATCTTAATAACATGGAAGGACATTTCGGTAAATAGATAGGGTGTCTCTGGAATCGAGCGCAGTGAATTGCAATCGATTTGCAGTCAATTCAAAGCGAAGGATTCAGATTTAGTACTTTTGATCAATTTTGCAATACCCATTACATCAGTTCCACCGATTTGACATTTCAGTTATGGTAATTGCTGCTAAATTCAACAATTGCGCATTTTCTGTTAGGCTCTTTCGTTTCGATTTGCAGCAAATTTAGATTGATTCAGTCACTTTCAAAAATGAAAATGATTTCAACAATAAAAAATGGTCGAATCAATGTGAGACACCCTACATTCGTTATCTTTTTTGTTGTTATTATAGGATAGTAAGGTGTGGTCCATTTAGTATTGGCACAACCATTTTTGATTCGTATAGCGACCCTAGTGGTCAGATTTGTAAACTATACGAGTACGACTATCAGTGAGCCAAGCATTGTTCTTTTCTTCTACTAAAGAAATTACCGTGTCAAGCCGCGTCGCGCGCAGTGTAACCGCGATGAGGCGAGAAAATACCTTCAGAATTGACTATTCAAATCTTCTTCTCAAGCCAACGTATGAGAAAGTTTACGAGTTTTGCCGTACAGCGCTTGGGCTAAAGAGAGAAGATATGAAGAGACTTCAGTGTCACAGAGGTGCGTCCTGTGCTTTTGTTAAGGTCACTGACTTATCTCTGGCTCAAAAAGTGGTCGATGAACACGACGAAAAAGCACGAAGTGGATAATGGTGGTAAAAAACACAAGCTCCGTATTACCATGGAAGATGGTAGTGTTGAAATTCGAGTGTGGGATCTTTCCGAAGACGTGTCGGAAGAGAGAATCGTCGATTTTCTTAGCCATTATGGCGATGTTCTCTCAATACGGGAACTTATGTTTGGCGAAGACCACGAGTATGGCGGTATACCACTCGGTATCTGGTCTGCACGCATGATAGTGAAACGTAATATAGCGTCGTGGGCAGGGTTGCGGCTTATCATTTTTGACTCAGGCATATTCATTTGCCAATATCTCCTTTCAGAGGGTCGATTTCAAAATATGATGTATGATGAACTTGTAGTGCATGAGTAGACCTACAACTTTGTGTAACAGTACATTGCTCTAACTCCTATATCTTCGACATGAGAGCGTATATTCACAGTGATCTTCACGATGATATTCGCGTGATCTTCACCGCGAATTTCATCGCGAAGATCACTGCGAATATACGCTCTTATTCCTCATAAGAGATAGAGCTATGTACTGTTAAACAAAGTTGTAGGTCTACTCAAGCACCATAAGTTCATCATACATCATATTTTGAAATTGAGCTTCTGAGAAGAGCTATCGGCAAATGAATATGGATAAGTCAAAAATGATAAGCCGTAACCTTGGTCGTGGGCCACTATCGACGGAGCGCAAGCTTACTTTGCCTATAAGGGGCAACTTCACTCATGCCGTCACTGCCACGAGCAGACACACACGGGTATATCGTGTGTTCAAAATAAAAAGCTCCTGGTTCAGAAGAGCTACGCTAATGTGGCAAAGCAATCAGCACCAAAACAACAGCAGCAGCACCAACGAAGAGCCTCGATTGCAAAACCATCGATTGTGAAACCATCGATGACAAAGCTGTCGAAGACAAAACCAGTCGGACCAAAACAGGCTACGCCACCACCGATGACATCGGACATTTTTCCTGAACTACCACCGCCTTCGAGTCAGGACGAATCATCCAGCTCGAACTTACAAACCGTCAGTCAACCATCAGCGATCGTATTACAAAACCCGTGTACGACAGCAAAATCTACGTCAAACCTCCAAGCGTCGTCACAGACTTTGCCGTTCCAACCAACACTTCTTTACATCCGATCGAACTGTTCAAAAAGCCCGATCATCTACCTCCTCGCAGCTCAAACGAAAACGAGACGGACGATTCTTCAACGTCCACAAACCGCAGGCGAAGCCGTATACGTGCGGTCAAGAAACCCCGACGTGATGACGAAGACGAAGACGACGAAGATGCAGAGCAAAACAACGAATAACGTCTCTCACATCGTACAACGTCGCCTCCGTCAACATCAACACTACTACTATCCCGACGAAAATAAATGCATTACGAACCTTTGTCAGTAGCCAAAATCTGGATATTGTTTGCTTACAAGAGGTGGAGAACGAGCTGCTCTCAATACTAGGTTTTGTTGTTGTCACCAATGTGGACCACTCGAGAAGGGGAACAGCAATCGTGCTAAAATCTCACATCCAGTTCTCTCACGTCGAGAAAAGTTTGGACGGTCGGCTAATAGCTATACGAATACAGAATGTCACTCTAGTATATGTATATGCCCCCTCGGGTACTGCGCAGCGTGTAGTTCGAGAAGAGTTCTTTAACGGCACACTCGCCTACTATCTTCGAAATCGAACTGAGCACATAATTCTAATGGGTGACTTCAACTGCGTACTTCGCCCCTGTGATTCGTCTAGCCCGAACACAAGTCCATCCCTCAGAACGTCCGTCCAACATCTACAGCTTCTAGACGTGTGGGAAATACTGTGCTCACGAGATGAAGGCTTTACAATTGTCAACAGAAATGCACGGTCCCGTCTTGATCGCATATACGTGAGCACAGCGTTGCGCAATCATCTACGAACGGCACATACTCACGTCTGCTCATTCTCGGATCACAAAGCACTGACTTTGAGACTTTGCCTTCCCCGTCTTGGACGAGAACACGGACATGGTTTTTGGTCCCTTCGCCCCCACCTGCTGAACGACGAAAATGTGGCGGATTTTCGATATCGGTGGCAGTATTGGACCCGTCAACGCCGAAACTACGCTTCATGGTTCATGATGACAAATAAACAAAAAAAAAAAAAAAAAAAAAATTTGACAACTTATGTGTTCCCTACAACAATAACAACATCAGAAGTTTATTTTCACGGTGCAATCCGAACGTGTTTCAGAGAAATACAAAGAAGAAAGGAAAAAATCATTATTAAACCCTTCGTGGTCTGGGCCAAAACTTGCTAAAGTGTTAAGTTTTCCCCGAAATATCGTGTGGCGTGTTTTTAAAAAGTACAGAGAAGCTTTGTCGATGGATCGCAAGCCTCAAAACAAGCATCGGGCGGTTACTGTCAGCCGTCAACTGCGGAACAAAGTCTTCAAGAATATTAGGGTAAACCCCAACCCCTCAGACCGTGATTTGGCCAAAAGGTTTCGCGCCACACGCAGTACCGTTCAACGGATTCGTCTCCGGGAAGGCTTCAAGTCATATCGTGCCTGTAGACAACTAAATAGGTGTCAAAAAAAGAACAATGTGGCCAGAATCCGTGCCAGAAAACTGTATGATCAGGTGTTAACAAAATTCAATGGCTGTCACCTCATGAATGATGAAAAAACAGCTACTGGGACAAAAGTTTCACTTAGCTACGGCTCGGGGAGATGTTCCTGCCAAATTCAAGTTTGTGTTTGCAGATAAATTTGCACGTAAATACATGATTTGGCAAGGCATCTGTAGCTGCGGTCGGAAAACCAAGATTTTCATCACTGATAAGACAATTGATTCAGAGCTGTACAGAACGGAATGTCTCCAAAAGCAAATATTGCCATTCATCAGATCCCACACTGAACCTGCCATGTTTTGGCTAGATCTTGCAAGCTGCCATTACAGTAAAACAGTGCTACCACCGGGATTCTATACCGAAAGAACCCGAAAGAACTCAACCCACCAAATTGTCCTCAGCTCAGACTGATAGAGAGATTTTGGGCTATTACGAAGCGGAAGCTGAAAGTAAATGGCAATGTCGTCAAAAAAATCAATGAATTGAGAATCAAGTGGAATAAGATTGTCAAAACAATGGATGAGAATAATGTGCGCCGGTTGTTTAAACGTATTCCGGGAAAAGTCCGCACATTCCTTCGAAATCGAGATGATTATTTTGTTGTTGTATTTTCCCTCTAAAGTTCACATAAAGCCGAACATTTAAGTTAAAACAATATACTATTTTGTTATTGTCTATGGTCCAGATCTATTTGGGGCACACCTTATATTATTGTATGTAAATTGGTTACAGATTATCGAAATTTGAGATGTGCTGTCTTTTGCATGATTTATTTCAGGTCATCAGGTATTCCAAAATAATTTAAAATTTAAAATAAATTTTCTTTCTCATGGCTGTCATTAATAGTCTTGATTTTCTGGTTCATAATAAATGTACAAGTTTGTCTAATATTGCAACATAACAGCAGTCGGCACATATGTAATTTTCAGTTCATATTATAATATCCCTTCACTGTATATATCAACTTATATGACATTGTCTATTCATTACCATTACCATTAATCTTTCTTGCATTTCAGGATCAACCGAATGAAAATCATTTATAATAGATACAAATGCTATATAGTATTATACACTATTATATAAATATTTCTAGGAAATGGAAGGGACCATCAGGGCACCCGATTGTAGCACTCTGGATGGGGAGCGTGAGAATGCCAACTCCCCATTTCTAACAGTTTGTGAATAGAGGGCGGGCACTTCTCCCCGGCCATTGGGGCATGCTCATTTTAGATAGCTTGCTTTTTTGACCAATGATGACTTTCTATTACACAGAAGGTTACAATTGCCGTCAATTAAAGGATTAATTAGAAGCGATTGAGACTGAGAAGCCTAAATGGTCCTAATATAAAAAGATTATGATTTTACATATAATTCATATGGAAAGTGGTAAGCCAGAGGGGGGTATCAGCTTCAATTATATCCTAATCTAAGTTGAGATAGTACAGCATAGCATTTTCCGACCATACACAATCCTGGGTTGGCAGTTGTAGAGACGATGCCAGAAGAGTTGATTAGATGTCTATTTAAGAAGATGCTGATGGTACTTGATACTTGGAACTGATACTTAAGAAGATGGATTTTTCTTAGCTCAGTCAGTAAAGGCGCTACAAAGCAATACCATGCTCGAGGTGATTGGGTTCGATTCCCGGCCTGGTCTAGGAATTTTTCGTTAAGGAAAATTTCTGGCCATATGGTTTGATTGTACTTGCCACACAATCATATTAATGCAAAAATGGTACCTGGCATCCAAAGTTCTTAATTAATAACTAGGGAAATGCATTCAGAACACTAAGTTGAAAGCAATAAATAAGCGAATTGTGAAAGCAATAAGCTTGAAAGGCAAAAAAGTTAAGTTAAGAAGATGTGGAAAAATCATGCTACCTTTCATAGACGTCTGGGCATGGATGTTGGATGGGATTCACGGGAGGCTTTCTTTGGCGAGAAAGCATGAAGGGTGTTTCGATCAAAATTTGGTCGACTTAAACTTGGCGCATTTCCTTTCATCGTGCAATAAAACAAATTTGCACACCCCTCATTTTGAAGATGTGTGCGTATAGCATCATGCCTTTATTTTGATTTTGAGATTAGCACTTTAGTTATCAAACTGTTGTTGAAGGAAAATAAGCAACGCATCAAAATTTAGCACGTGCATGGTGAATATCTAAGCTTCTCTCACGCCAAGTTGGCGAAATAGTTGAATGTGGTTAAATCAACTATTACCAATGTATTGGAAGTGTTCGGTGAATGTTTGTCGACAGCCAGAAAAGCTGGAAATCGCTGGTAAATTGAAAGCCGGAGGCCACAGCGACGACAAAAAGAGTTGCCCGCTGTTTCGAGCGGAACCCCAACCTCTCCGTCCGAGATGTCGCAAAGAAGCTGAAAAACGATCTGGACTGTCGACTTACAAGAAAGTGGTGACTCCTAATCTCGACTGTCTTTTTTTGTAGGCACTCGCTCAGATAAATTTTCTGGTTGACGGTTCCGGTCGCAATGTAAACGTTGCTCTTCAAGCCTACAGATGGTCTGCCACACCAGATATTTCTTTGCATACTTTGACAGTTTAATGTGCTTCAAAATATCTGCAACCGTTGCCCGTCCAGTCCAAGCATTCCTGTCCAGGAAGCTTTTTAAAGTCTGCCTTGACGTAAGTTTCATCGTCCTGTACTACGCAATCAAACTTAGTCTGCTTCTTCGTGTACAACTTTCGCGATCGTGCTTTGGTCGACGTGTTTTGTTTATCGTCGCAATTTGAAGTCACCACTTTCTTGTAAATCGACAGTTCAGCTCGTTTTTTTAGCTATATCCAAGGCGCCACTCCCAGCTTCTTTGCGACATCTTGGACGGAGAGGTTGGGGTTCCGCTCGAAACAGCGGGCTCTTTTTGGCGTCTCTGTGGCCTGCGGTTTTCGATTTCTCCCTGATTTAGCTTTCTTGGCTGTCGTTAAACGTTCACCGAACACTTACAATACGTTGGTAACAGTTGATTTAGTTACATTCAACAATTTCGCCAACTTAGCGTGAGAGTAGTTTGGATTTTCGCCATCTACGTGCAAAATTTTGATGCGTTGCTTCTCTTCCTTCGACGACATTTTGATAACTGAAGTGCTAATCTCAAAATCAAAATAGAAGTATGTACATATCTTCAAAATGAGCGTGTGCAATATTTGTCAATGCACGATGAAAGGAAATGCGCCAAGTTTAAGTCAACCAAATTTTGATCGAAATGACCTTCATAAACGGAAGGATAATTTGCTTGAAGATAGCAACACTATTTTTAAAGAAGAAAGAGAGGTCCTTCTGTTGATGAAAGGGTAGATCTCTTAAGAATGGAGCAATTTGTGGATATTTTGTTTATCTGGGATCGAAATATCAATTTGCTATCAAGGGCCAGACCGAGATATAAGACTTCACACGACCATTCTATGGGAGTGCTACCGAGGTGAACTTTCACATAACCAGGCGGAATAACCCGAGGTGATTTTGAGTGTGGGAACAAAATGGTCTGTGTTTTTGTGGAATTGATACAAAATGTCCAGCTATTGAAGTAGTTGGACAGAACATCTAGGCCTTCCTGGAGTTTACGTGTCAGTGCTCGAATCACTCCACCCTTGTAAATGATGGCAGTGCCATCTTTGAACATAGACAAAATAGGGGTTGAAATAGGGGAGTAGCATCTGACTTGAAGATGTTAAATATGATGGTACCTTGAAGACTTCAACCCCAGCGTCAATATTGAACACATCGGAATAAGAACCACTCATGAAGAACTGAATTCGGCTATCCGCTAAATAGTTGTTGATGATTTTCACGGGGAAGATTTGAAAGTAGAATCGATGCAGCTTATACACAAGATCCACATGCCAGACATTGTCAAACGCCTTCTCGACGCCCAACAATGCTATGTCAGATGTTTTTGAAACGGACTTGTTCCGCCTTAAGATGTTAGTAACTCTTGACAATTGGTGGACTGTGAAATAACCTCTCCTAAAACCGAACTGCTCCGGAAGGTATATTTTATTCTGGGTTGGGAGCTACAGTATTGGGCTGAGGATCAGCTTTTCGAATAACTATTTTTGTATAAAATTTACATGTCAGGTATCTTCGGCATTTTGATAGTTGACACTTACGCTATATGAATCTTAATTGGATTTGGTTCAAGGACATAATATCAAGATGTTATGGATCTGGAAATGTATGTTTGAGATTCTTCATACTAATTCCCATACAAACTTTGAATAGCGTGTGCAAAGCTAAATTAAAACCAAATGTGTTCAAATTTTTTGGGGACTATCAGGACCCAAATTGGCGTCGATTAAGCTTAGGGGAGCAAAATTTCAAAATTTGCAACAGCCTATTGGCCTAACTTTAGCTAACTTCCAACGAAACGGGAAGCAACCAAGCTCCAAGCATTTGTTGAAGACTGCGGCCATGTAGACAAATAAAGCAATGCTTAAGCATTTCAACTCAAGGTTGAGTACTGCTTCGACACCTGCGGTCTTCATATTTTTGTTGATTTGGTGGCTGCTATCACCTCATCAGCAGTTATTCTTAACTCAGCAGGAGCAACTATGGGAGATTCAGCGGCTCTGGACATTGCCTCCAGTACGGCAGGCTCATGCGGACTCAACATGGCATGACCCTAGGCTATGGGAATCCTCAAAGTGCTGGCCAAGTGCATTCGCCTTTTCAACAGGTGTTAGTAAGTAGTGGCCATGGGGCCGTATTTTTACCCTAGTAGCGCACTTGTTGCAATCAGTAAAAGTAACAGCTATGCAACTGATTCGAGTCAAAATCCACTGGCTGCAATCATTTTGACAGATGTGTGTTGATTTGTAGAGCAAAGAGTGATTATAAGTCTCGGCTTATTTTTAAGGATTATAGTCATCTTCTAGAATGTCTTTGCACACTCTGGAAGTGAGCGAAGATCATTAGCAAATTCTCAATTTGGTCTACAGGTGAGGGAGGC
This sequence comes from Aedes japonicus, assembly GCA_034211315.2. NCBI lineage: Eukaryota > Metazoa > Arthropoda > Insecta > Diptera > Culicidae > Aedes > Aedes japonicus. The sequence continues at coordinate 77,105 of JASCZW010006445.1, read as the reverse complement.
CATCAGCCGTGGTATCGACATCGAATAATACTACGGAGTCGAATGAGATGTTTGGCAGATCTGTCTAGATTCAGAGTGTTACTCACCAATCTGGAAGTTGGCACGTGTTGATATCAGGCCTGGGAGATCGTCTCTTCCATTTTCTGCAGGCACTGATAGATATCTTCACATGATTCAGTCTCTGAGTGCCGTAGTCAATGGATGAGTCGACACACCACTGGAATCACGATGAAAATTGCTCTGGAAAGCTTAAAACTGGTTGACGGAGAAATCTACTTTGGCCGCCATCACCAAAGTGGTCAGAGCTGATTTCCTGATCGATGGTCAGGAAGATATCAATGGTAGCATGAGCATCGAAACGGCTCAAACGAGAAGGAGAATCCAGGCTCAAGACGGTATAGAAGCCTTGCTGGAAGATGGTACCATTGGGGTTCCTCCGGGTGTTACCCCTGGTGCTTCGCGTTGAGGTCGCCGGCAATGATAAATTACTCCTTCCACCGTGTTAATTTGAAGGTGCCTTGCCGTAGAGCCTCTGCCATGCTCTGTTGCTGGTGTTTGTTTGCTTTGGGCAGTAGGCCACGATGATGGTGATTGGTACGGCGCGATTGTCGACTTCAACTCATATGGCCAACTCAGCTGATGTTGAGCCGCAACGCGATGGTACTCCTCCTACCCCTGAGTGGGTACGATCCAGTCTTGCAATCCGATAGTCGGGGATAGTCCTTCTCATTTAGGAAATGTTTTGTTCTTAACAGAACAAGCGTTCCAATTGGCATGTTGATGATGGGACGGTAGCGACTTAGCCTTTTGTACATTGTTTGGTCCGGGGAGAAGAGCGAGTCATCATCAGACGTATAAACTGAGGGTAGAGCGTGAGCCTTGAATTCCCAAGGATGAAGTGGGCGCGTCGTGCTATGATGGCGTTTTAGCGGCTGCTTTGATTCGTTGTTGAACGGATAATGCAGGCTTTATTCAGAGGAAGTTGATGGTGGTTTCGGATAGCGTAGTCAGTAAACGCACGGCCTACCAAGCCGTAGGCGGTGGCTTCAATTCCCGACCGGTCTAGGAATTTTTCGGGTTGAACAATTTCTCGACTTTCCTGGGCATAGAGTATAATAGTGCTTGTCACACAATAAACAAGCTCATGCCTATGTTGGCAAAACAAGCTCTTTGTTTAATAACTTTGGAAGTGCGCTCAGAACACTAGGTTGAGAAACAAGCAAAAGCTCGTTTAACGAGCGTCAAAAACATCAGAAAGAAGACGAAGAATGATGGCGGTTTCATCCATTTAAGTTTATTGGGTGGACACCCTCCTCCGGATTTCAAGAAATTCCTCGCGATTGGGACAGGCACGGTTTTGGCCATCATGGTTTGACCTACAGTTGTAACACTTGGGCTCGACAGTCTTTTCTTGGGGCGGTACGACTCTCATTCAACAATTATGTTGAAAATAGCTCGAGCTTTGCGGAAGTCATTCATTTTGACCGAGCCCTTCTCCAGATGGGCCAGATGATTCTCTGCCTCGGCACGCTTCATAGGAAACACCTTGACCGACTTGGGTAATCCGGCAGTCCACGAAAAGCCGACTTCAGTGGCTTGCTTCCGGGGGTGTCGTGAGTGTAATACTAGAGTTGCTTCGATTCCAGGAATTGTCTTGTAGCTGGAATTTTGCTTCGGTGGAGCAGACGATCTTGGTTCCCATGCTGCACAACTTAAACAGCGGATGGATTTGTGCTACCGCAAGCTCGTTTCTGAGGGCAGCGATTCCCTTCGTGGAGGTGAAGAGTGGCGGAATTCCCACCTGTTTCGGCACCGTCTGGCATCATCTTTTCGGGGTTGGCATCATGTTTCCGCGGTCTCTTTGAACCGCTTGCTTGATGACAGCAGGTAGCAGCTTTTTCAAACGGGTAAAAAAGTAGACCTACCCCGTATGGGGGTGTGTGGCAAAAGTTTGTGCGTTTGCTTCGAAATACTGCTAAGCTTTTTGCTAGCTTTTGCTCAATTTCGAACTACTTCTATTCAATTTCATAGGCTACCGAATGCTATCGGACCTATAAATACTTTTTCTTAACATCTTTGGTTCTATCAGAAATTGCCGTTACTTCTCATCATCCTCATCTTCTCATCCAATTTCAACCATTATAATTGATTACGTGCTTAATGCTAAAACAAAAAAAACATGATTATTGAATTGTTAAAATATACGTTAAAGGTACTTTATAGTGATGTCTGTGTTAGGAACTCACACAAGCTGAAGTTGACTCGACTGGTATCATCGAGTTTCATAACTAAAAGACATTACAAATTAATCATATTTTATGGCTCAATACTAAAACTTTTGATTTATTAAGCTTATTCTTAAACATATATTTAATTTGCATCTTGATGCAAAGATAAAAGAATACAACGAGTAATTAATGGAATTTAACATTTAAAATCTGACCACGTTTCGAAACTTTGTTGTTCCAACTTGGTCCCCTATGTGCTGTTGTCCTACATCAAACGAAATAAGCCGCCGTATCGAAGTGACGTATAAACATCAACAATAAAATTCGAATCTCAAAAATACTCAAAGACTACTGACTTTATACCTACTTGCTGTTTGTCGTCAATAACATAATCCAACCTTTTCAAATCTTCTCTTTTTGCGATGAGAACAATTCTAAACTACCCATCCCTTGACAGAACGACCCTTTATAAATCACTTTGCTCGACGTCTTTTTGCCTTCAACCATTCTGCATCAGCTTCCAATCAATTAGTCAGCCTAAAAGTGCAATTAAAATTCATTACCCATCGGCATTTCATTATTCCCAAGTCGTTGGAGGGATGGGGAAACGGGACAGAGGGTGACTTAAGCCAGGCAACATTATTTCCGGGACCAGCACCGAAACAGCCAGCAGTGTGATGATCGTAATGCATTTTCCCCCTCAATATTGGCCCAGGGAAAGGGCAAAAAGAAACTATACAACTCGTCGAAAATTTATCTCCAATACATGCCAAAGGCTCTTCTCAAACGACGACGACGACGACGACGAAACAGTTTCCAGCTCGTAAATTGCACCGGGCCAAGTAATTTTATTCAATTGTCATGTACCTACTCTCGTCGTTTGGACCGGGCCGGCTCCGGCTTGAGAAGCGACAGAGTAATCTTCTACATCCAACCAAACGCGCATCGCTCTGGATGCTGAAGAGTGGAGTGCATGTCGATGTGTGCAATGGCCAAGAGCAGCGGATGGGCGATTCATTAAATATTCCGGACAATATTTCTCCATTTATTATCGTGCTGCGAGCTCCGACCAGATCGTCCTTACGCCGACTGGAGCTCGGTTTCCGGTATACCTTGATGATGTACATCGGTGGCCTTTTTTTTCTTCCTGCCAACGAAATCGACCAGGACTGAACATTAGATTTCTTGAAGCATCCAGATGGAGAAGGTGACTGTTTTGAATACGCTTTTCGGCAATTTACCGAAACCGCAACCAGCGAATTCGAGCTCGTTTCGTATGCATCTCTCGTACGGGGAAGTAGTTGATGGGAACTCGATTACTGACAGACGAGGAGATGGATCGAGTGCAGTTGTGGTTGGTGATTGCGTGGGTTCATTTGCAGTTGCGGAGGTGGTTGAACAATAGGGTTTATGGAAATCAGGTGTAATTTTTACTTTCCAAAAAAAGTATTCGTTTCGTTGAGAAATACTCTTTATTTTGTTTATTTTACTCAGCGAGCTTGAAAAAGTTTCAAAATGAACCACGAGACATCCCTGACAAGAATCGATTACGACTTACCTTGACAAAAAATGTTTAGCAGATTTGAACCACTCTATTCAATGGTGGTATCGCTAACGTAAAATATGGAAATCGGATTCACACCTTCCATCTTCAGAGAATGCATTCTGTTGTGCAGGTTCGAATCAACAGCAAAAAATGGTGGGATTTTTTTTTGTACTTCAACAGTATATTGATATTTTGGTTCCAGAGAAGAAAACGCAAAATGGTTTAATACACTCTTTCCTGGTGATGAAGGGAACTCCGCTCATTTGAAACATGCGAGTAAAATTGCTTCCTCGGGTATTGAAGAAAACTGACACATACCGTGACCCGCGAAAAAGAAATCATTCCGTAATGAATTTGTAAATGTTTAAAAAAGTTATAGATTTGCAAAAGAGCTGGGCGTTGTGATACATCCTGCCAAATGATACACATAGTCAAAAGATACACGTTATTATCGAGAATCGCCCAAAGATTCTCGATTGGCTTAAATTCTGGACTCTGGGTCGGCTAGAATGCGAAGAGTTTGATGCGACAGAATCGGAAAAAGGCAAGCGTTTTCTTGGCCGTATGCTTGGCATCATTATCTTGCTGAAAGGTGTAGTTACCTTCCAACTCCGTTTTCAGCAATGAATCCTCCAAATTTTCGCACAGAATATCAATATATCCAGCTGCTGTCATGATCACATTGATTAGGGCCAGATTACTCACTCCAAACCACGACAAGCAGCCCCAGACCATAATATTACCTCCACCGTGTTTCATGGTTGGCTAGAGATACCCATCCTGCAGTACTTCATCACTTCTGCGCCATACTCTTTGCCGCCGTTTCTTGTTGAACAGCTCAAGCTTGGATTCGCTCTAAACGTGTTAAGAACTCCAGGAGTTTAGTTATGTGGGTTCTGGCAAATTGGAACCGTTTTTCCGTTTTATTCCGACTGATGAACGGTCGCTTTCGGGAGGAATGGCTTGTCTAACATTTGCATTTAAAAAAAATGAACAAAAACTGCCGATTTTTCATGGGTTTACTTTCGCCCGCACTGACAAAGCTACCTAAGCAGCATCAATCATAGTAACCCTTGAGTCAGCAGACAAAATTTGACAGCTCTATCAGTCGAACTCTAACCGTGATGGCAAAAACAGTGAAGCAACTCCGTCCAGAAGTGTGCAATATCATAGAGTGGCACTCCACCGCGTCAAAAACGGACATCGTGCGGCACTTTGTGGACGCCGGATACGCCCATTCCAGCATCTACAACATCTTGGCACTATTAGACAACAATCAGAGCATCGAAAGAAAGCCCGCTTCCAGACGGCCGACGACCCTGAGCGACAAGAAGCTCCAAAGGATGCTGAAGAGGAAGACCGAGGGAAAAGTGGCTACATCGCCGCGTGCACTTGGCCAGGAGGTCGGTTCAACCGGCCAAACAGTGAAAAAGTACCTGGCAAACATGTCAGGAAGTGGCGTTGACTGGTTTCGGAGCTGCAGGAAATGACGCAGCGGCAGCGGCTGAATAAGATGGTCAACTCGATTTTTCCGGCAAATCGCGACGTGGCGGTGGTGATAGACGATGAGACCTATCTCACCCTGGATGGCAACGACTGACGAAGGAAGTGAACTTCGAGGTGAAGTTCATTTCACACACTAAGTTCCCCAAGAAGGTGCTGCTGTGGCTGACAATCAGCGAGAAGGGTCAAAGCCGCTCTTCTTTCGTTCCGGACTGGCCGTGAACGGGAAAATTTATAATACGAAATGCCTGCCGGAAGTTGCGTCGTTCATCAAGACATACCATAAGGGCGAAGACGCGGTGTTCTCGAAGCGATCGTTGGAGGAGATGAAGCGTCTGAACATCGATGTGGTACCCAAGTCGGTGAACCCGCCCAACGTTCCCAAGCAGAATTTTTCAACCTGAAGCGAAAGTTCTACTCCAACAATTTTTTTCGCGAAAACTGAGGAGCAATTGATAAATAAAACGAAGAAAGCACTCAAAAACATGCCTGCACGCATGTTTTCGTCCTCCATGGCGAATGTTCTGGTTAGCTGCCGGAAGGCTGCTCGCAAGGACGAAGAATTTTGGTTTGCAAGTAAGCTTATATAATTACCTTCCATGGGAAATTTTTCGAAAGCAATTATCTGCCTTAGGTTTTTCTTTATCACCATCCGAAAAAAATCCATTTTTTTTAATGCAAACTTTATATTTATTGTAAATTGACGAAACTAACGGAACTATCAACACTTTATCTTCATATCTTTCGTTCTAGCAAAATTACTGTACACTCTTGGGGCCTCATGGTGATAAGAGAATATTTCCTTCTTCATCATCATAATTATAACTCCACGTATGGAGAATACAAAAACAACAGCTACAGTAAATGAAAGCACTTCAATCCCCATCAGCAGTCACAAGCAGAAGATATTAGGGCGCTATGATCAAACAAAGTTCACCGAACCACAAAGTTACCCATCTTCAAGAAATTGATTAGATCGGTAGTTCTCTACGGCCACGAATCATAGACATTGCTAGTGGAGGACCAACGCGTCCTTGGTGTCTATGAACGGAAGGTGCTGCATACACGGTGGAGTGCAGATGGAAGACGGAACGTGGAGGAGGCGAATGAATCACGAACTGCAACAGTTGCTGGAAGAACCTCCCATCGTACACATCGCTAAAATCGGTTGACTATGATGGGCTGGGTATGTCGTTAGAATGTCGGACGACAGCCCTGTTAAAATGATTCTCGAAAACGAACCGACAGGTACAAGAAGAAGAGGCGCGTGACGAGCAAGGTGGATCGATCATGTTTACTATTTTGTTTTTGTCTGACTCTCCGCAGACGGCGAGGCTGGTGAGGCACAGCCATGGATCGAATACAATCCATTCATTACTGGTTAGATCGTGCAATTCGGAGTTCCAGTGAACGTAACCGCCGATCGTGAATGACTGCTTGAGTACGAGCTTTTCTGAAAATTGACAAGCACTTTGGGTATTATCTTTCTGAATACGACACCGTATCATCCACAAGCCAACGGTCAGATTAAACTGACTCACCAATAACTCAGGACCGCGAGAATTTGCCACAAGAACCCGAAGTGGACCGAATCGTTGCCTATTGTGCTCCTCGGAATGAGAACCAGCCTCAAACAAGTTCTACTAGCATCAGTCGAAAAAGCAACCTACGGAACAACACTTCGATTATCCGGAGAATTATTCACCAAAACCTTAAGCAAGCAGTCGACGCCTGATTTTGTCATCAACCTAAAGAGCCGGATGGTGAATCTCCAACCAACACCAACATCTAACCATTCCAAGCCAGCAGCATTCCTGCAGAAAGAACTCAGTACCTGTTGCCACGTTTTTACAAACATTAAAGCAGTTATATCACCACTATTGCAACCATACATCGGACCGTTCCTTGAACTTGGTTAGAAGAAGGGGAATCGCATCAATGGGAAGAAATCACCGATTTTCATCGGCCGTCAAGCAACCTTCATCAAAGCCGACGAACCACTCTCCGAAGTAGATGCTTAGATGACGAAACTCAACTGTACCGAACCAGGTCCGGCTACCACTTAAGAACTCCTCGTGGGTATTGGAGCAATTACGAGGGGGAATACTGTGGCAGCATCGTAACCCTATCGATCTTCATCGCCACCCCGGTAACCCACTCTCAGATTACTACTCTAGACCTCGGAAACCACACACTGTAATTGGTCACTTGATCGAACTTCCAAATATAATGATCAACACCACTCTTTTGTTCAGCCACTGAGATATTATTTGTTGATATTCTACATAGTAGTATCAAACCAGCTAGCAGTTGAATCACACCAGGACCGTGTATTCATTCCGCGTTATCCGAAAGATCCTCAAACAAGAAATTAAATAAGTCCAGCAAGCATCTTATTGAGATATCTGGAAGATTTTCCAGCAGATCAAATTTCAACATATTGCATCCGTCTGAGGAGTTGTTTGGTGAAGAAAGGGCCATGGAAAACTTCAACATTGTGAAAGCTTTCTCGAAAAATTGGACATAATCTGGACAGACCTTTTTCGCGTCGGTCCATCGGTTGGAGTATTCATCACTATCATTAGAAGATGAGCGGTTATGCATGTAACGAGCCACCCTCCAAAAGGTTGCAATTGAGGTTTCTCGCGAGAGTCCCTCGAAAGAGCTTTAAAAACATGGGGTTTCCAACAGCATTGATTAAAGGCTGTACCGATCAAAATTTGGTCAAACAGTAATGTGACTCACACACATTCAAAGTTTTTATTAATAAGTCAAATTGTTTTTCTTATGCAAGTTCAGTTAATAAATACAGAATACACGAGAAATATTCAGCTACGCTTCCTTTTTATCGACTGTAAATTGTCGGGTCTTTCGTTTAACACCTGCCATAAGATTTTGTACAGTTTCCTTGTCCACTTTATTCGCCACAGAACGCCAGTTTGCCTTAAACCGTTTATCGCTCACAACAGCTTTTTGTGTCTTCTTAAGGTTCCACTGGACGATTGCCCAATATGGTTCAATTCGTCGGAGCTCTGAGGTATTGAGATGGTTCTTGTTCTTGGGCACCACTTGAACGTTGTTGGCAGCATACCACTCCATGGCCTTTTTTCCGTAATGGCAAGATGCCAAATCCAGCCAAAATAGAACGGACCAATTGTATAGCTTCATGAAAGGCAGGAGACGTTTATGTAGGCAATCCCTCAGATAAATTTCCTGGTTGACGGTTCTGGTCACAATGTAAACGTTGCTTCAAGCCACAGGTACAGATGGCCTGCGACACCAGATATTTCTTCCCAAACTTTGACAGTTTAATGTGCTTGAAAATATCTGCCACCTTTCTCCGTCCGGTTACCGAATCAAATTCCTGTCCAGGAAGCTTTTTAAAGTCTGCTTTGACGTATGTTTAATCGTCCTGTACCACGCAATCAAACTTCGTCAGCATCGTCGTGTACAACTTGCAAGATCGTGCTTTGGCCGACCTGTTTTGTTTATAGTCGCGATTTTGAGTCACCACTTTCTTGTTAGTCGACAGTCCAGCTCGTTTTTTAGCTCTATCCATGGTTAAAGGCGGCACACCCTGCTGCTCTGGGATATCTCGGACGGAGAGGTTGGGGTTCCGCTCGAAACAGCGAGCAACTTTTTTTGCTGTCGCTGTGGCCTGCGGCTTTCGTTTTCCCTCCGATTCAGCTTTCCTGGCTGTCGACAAACGTTCACCGAACACTTCCAATACGTTGGAAACAGTTGATTTAGTCACATTCAGTAACATTGGCGTGAGAGCACTTTAGATTTTCACCATGCACGTGCAAAATTTGCCTTGCTTCTCTTCCTTTGACGACATTTTGATAACTGAAGTGCTAATCTCAAATTCAAAATAGAGGCATAATATTACACGCACACATCTTCAAAATGAGACGTCTGAAATAATTTTTAATGCACGATAAAAGGAAGTGCGTCAAGTTTAAGTCGACCAAATTTTGATCGAAACACCCTTACCTGTCACTTCCCCCAAAGTTACTCTGATTAATCAGTTATTACAAAGATTATTGTGATTACTGATAATTACTTTTGATAATTCATGGTTAGCTAATTACTAATGATTACATGCGTGGTTCTTGATAACTTGCTTTATATTGCCGGTTGTAAAAATGTACATCATTGTTGGCTATGCGTTGTTTGCAATTGACGATGCTGTTCTCGTGCTCGGTATTTTTACATCGAACTTCTCTGAAATATTCAAGACACTACCAGTACTCATTTCACGGTACCCCAAAGGAGGTCAATTTGGTAAAGGTAATGAATTCCCTTATTATTTTTACAAAAACGAAGTGATCGACAGCTCATTATCCGTGGATTTTTATGCCCGTGGTCATTTCAACCCGGAATTGAATCACCAATCATCCGTATCCTCAATGGCAATCGGAAAGTCATCCGGAGAAACCCGTAATATGGATTATTTAGTTTTTGCACCAAAATCATGGTTTCAACGGCTCAATCTTTGTGATTTTTCATGGTCAAGATTTTGTTAAGTTGGGAATAAACCATTGACCCTGGTCATCTCTGGCCCTCGACATGTCCTCCGGAAGAACCCATAATAGGAACTATTCAATTTTTGCACCAAAATCATTATTTTAACGGCATAATCTTCGTGATTTTTCATGCCCAAGATTGTTTCAGGTCTAAAATAAACCATTGACCACCCTGGTCCTCGGTGGCCCTCGGAATGTCCTCCGGAGAAACCCGTAACGTGGATTATTCAATTCTTGTACCCAAAACATGATTTACACGGCTCAGTCTTCGTGGTGTTTCCTGCTTATGATACTTTTAGTTCGGAAATAAACAATTGAACAGCCTGGTCATTGGTGACCCTTGAAATGTCTTCCGGAGATACCCGTATTATAGAATAAATCAAATTTCATATCAACACTATGAGTTTGACGATGTAATCACTGAAATGGATTACTAACCACCCTAGTCCTCTAGGGTCACAAAATTGTTCCTCGAATAAACCCGTATTACGTGACAATTAATTGTTAACACCAAAACCTAGCGTTTGATAGCTCAATCTTCGTGGTTCTTGAGTACCTCCGTTTGCGTATTTACTTTTAAACTTAAAGATAACCGGAATCACGTGATATTTGGCTCAAATTTTTTGGCGATTTTGTTTGACATTTGGTTTTAACTAACACCGTGAAAAAAGATAACCTAAATAGTCATGTAAATAACCCTCTTTATGGGTAGCAATGTCCAATTTAAGGTAAGTAATCAAGAATCACGCATGTAATCATAAGTAATCATCAAGTAATCATGAGTAACCATGAGTAATCACAAGTAATCATATGTACTCACAGTAACATTTGTATTCACTGTGTAATCAACTAACAACGCTAGTAATCATAAGTATTAATCAAATAATCATGAGTTATCATGAGTAATCACAAATATTTATGAGTAACCATAAGTTATTTTCATTAATCACAATTATCATTGTAATCATTGAGTAATAAAATAATCAAGCAAGTAATCATAAGCAGTCAAACAGTAATCATGAGTAATCACGAATAATCATGAGTAATAATAGGTAATTATCAGTAATCACAATAATCTTTGTAATCACTGAGTAATCAGAGTGACTTTGGGGGAGGTGACAAGTTATCAATGCTGTTGGAAACCCCTTAATATATAATGTCTGAAGCTTGGTCTGAAGTAGTGTACTGTATAGCGCGTTGTATGCGAACTTATAGAAAACGTTTGAAAGTTATTTAATTCAGTTTCCAACTATTCACTGGTTTGATTACCATTGATTATATATGATTACTTATGGTTACTCAAGAAAACTAATCATTATTTATGGTTACTTATGATTACTTATGATTAAACCTAATTATTGTGCTAACCTACGACTAAACGATTACTTTGCAGAAATAAAAATAATCACTGATTACTTGTCACTTCAAAATTTGTTGGAAACACCGCGTCAGATTTTTATAAATGGCTAGGTGTGGCTGGTCTCCTTTTATAAAGTGCACCTGGAACTTTTCATTTTAGTGCCTTAAATGAACTTTTGTAGATCAGATCGCTAAGGAATCAATGGTATTCCATTTTTCTTAGTGTAAGTGTGATTATCACCACCGCACAGTGGGAAAAAAAGTGCCCGAAACGCGAAAGAGTTCTATATCTCAGCTCGGAGTGGAACAATTTCTGTAAATGTCACCTTAGCTTGAAGTAAAATTTCCAAGGAATCGAAAGGACGTGGTCTCGTTGGTCGCACAGAACTGGTTGGGGAGCAAATGAGCTCATTTTAACCTGGTTCCTCTAATATTTCCTTGTTGTTCAAAAATTTCTTTGCTCGGTGTGACTCAAGATCAACAAAATAATGCTACCCCTATGTAAAATTCTTAGAAAAATCGATTAAAGTAGGTTTCGTTTACCGCACGGCTCTGTGAATGAAGATATGGCTGATTTTACCCTTATTCCTCTAATATTGTTGTGTTTTTCACAATTTTCATTGCTCGGTGTGACTCAAGATCAATAAAATAATGCTAATTCTTTGTAAAATTGCCTAAAAAATTGATTGGAGTTAGTTTCATTTACCGCACGGCTCTGTGAATGACGATATGGCTGATTTTATCCTAATTTCCCTAGTATTTTTGTGTGATTCAGAAATGTATTTGTTCGGTGTCTTTCTACAGCAACAACATAAGGCTAGTCCTATATAAAATTTTCTAGCCAATCAATTGGCTAGAATTGGTTTCTTTCACCGCACGGCTACGTGAATGAAGATATGGCTGATTTTACCCTGATTCCTCTAACATTTTCGTTTTTTCAGAAATTTTTTCAGCCATATTTTCATTACATAGCCGTGCAGTAAATAAAACAAACTCCATTGAATTCTGGAGAAAATTTTCTATGGGATTAGTCTTATTTTGTTGCTGTAGAAACACGCCGAACAAATAAATTTCTGAATTAAACAAAAATATTATGGAAATGAGGGTGAAATCAGCCATATCTTCATCCACAGAGCCGTGCGATTAGTAAACCAGCTCCAATCAATTTTTCAAGCAATGTTGCATAGGACTAGCCTTATTTTGTTGTTCTTGAGTCACACCGAACTAAAGCAATCTATGAATAACATAAAAGTATTAAAGGAATCGGGGTTAAATCGACCTTATCCTCGTTCACAGAGCAGTGCGGTAAACGAAACTAATTTTAATCGATTCCTCAGCAAATTTTAGAAAGGACTAGCCCAAATTTGTTGATCTTGAGTAACTCCGACTAACAAAATTTATGATAAACATATAACTATTAGGGGAATCAGGGTAAAATCAGCTATATCTTCATTCACAGAGCCGTGTGGTAAACGAAACATACTTCAATCGATTTTCCTGGAAATTTCACATAGGATTAACATCGTTTTGTTGATCTTTAGTCACACTGAGCAAAGAAATTTCTGAATAACAAGGAAATATTAGAGGAACCAGGGTAAAATGAGCTCATTTGCTCCTCAAGCAGCTCCGTGTGGCTAATGAGAATACGTCCATCCGATTCCTTGGGAATTTTCCTTCAAGTAAAGGTAACATTTACAAAAATCGTTCCACTCCGGGCTCAGATATGGAATTCTTTCGCGTTTTGGGCACTTTTTTCCCCACTGTGCACCGTTGCATATTTTTGCCAAACGATATTGCCATCACTGTTATTTTCTCAACGTTTATTTTTCACTTCAATTCACTTTATTAATAAAACAGTTGTCAATGTCAATGTAAAACCACCAAAAACCTTTGTTTCAATTTTACCAAAACTAAAACTAAATAGTAAATATGTCCATTTGTAATTTGTAGCCAAAGCCTACTTTGCCTTCTCGGGAATCCATGCAGTGGTCTTGAAATATGAAATATGCATTAAATTAACTGTGAATGTCCATATTAGAGAAAGAAAATGAGTAGTTCTCAGAAAAACTATTGTCAAAGAAGCCTAAATCGGCAAAAAAGAGAAAATATAGGATAATGAAGAAAAAGACTAAACACCCGAACGTCAACATACTCAAGAGTCGGTAAACCTCTCAACAAACGATTGTTTACATGGACAAGGCATTGATTCATCTAGAAGATCTCCAGCAGCAGTATTGAAACAACTGCCTCGTCGATGCGCCTTTCTCCTCAAAAGAAACAGCAATGGACAAGGAAAAGAAAGTTGGGTTTAGTTTCTGTTTGCAAATTTCCTGCTTACCCGATTTCAATACCTACGATTGCGGACAGGCTCCGCGGATAGTGCAAAGCCAAACAACCAGCAGAGCAAGGAAAACACAAACAAATGTAAATGAGCTATGCTAACACAATTTGGATGTGCAAATATTGGCAATGCGATTGATTGAAACGGTATAGTGGCATCAACAGCAGCAGCTATCTATGTTTGCACATAGATTCTGCGAAGTATCCCACCTTTACCCAGGTTTACGTCAGCAAACTACAAACGGTGCCTTCGTTTTCGTTGAGAATGCAACATTTTCTGATGAACGAAAAACACGATTCGAGCGATGGGAACGTGCAGTAGCAATTGTTTGAAAATTTACTTGCTAAGTAAGAATGGCACAAACAATTGAATAGCCAATCGTGATAGTAAGTGGATTATCGAAGTTTCAGTTCTTTACCACCGTTATCGGCATCATCGGATCTCATTACTGCCGTCATATTCGAAAATTTCCATAATTAACAAACAGCAGACGCTTCTCTCACCCACTATCATCTGCCATTGATTGTGATAGATGACTGGAAAGCACAATAAACTCCATCACCCAACCCCCCCACACTCTCGTTCATTTCTTTAAACGACCCAATCAATAGCATTCGCTTTTCGCGCGGAAAACAAAGATCAATTTCAGTTCCGGCTTTATTCATCCCGAAGCAACCCAACCCGCTTTCGCACCACTCAACCAAATTCAATCCGGTTCTTTTTGCAAAGTGATTAAAAATTCAATTAATTTCCAACAGCAGATTGCATTAACAATTCAGTGGAGCTCCGCTGGCACGCGTCCCTCCATCAGATTACGACTATTTGCTTTGATTGGAAAGGTGGTTCTCGGAATCGATGTTTGTGAGATCTGCTGCAGTTTTTGGATGTGTGTGTGAGCTTCATCTTTCTGCCGATCGCCGCGAGTTAATTTAATTGCATTATCAATCCGGCCATTAGGCTGAAGGACGGAGAGCCGAAATAAGTTTGGCTTTGTGTGCCATCCCGAGAAGAGTTCGCGATCAAACAGAAAACAAAGTATGAGGTTATTGATAATGATTGATTAGTTAGTGTCCATAAAAACTTCTTCAAAGTACTCAGCCTGTAAAACGCGAGTCGATTTGAAATTGACTTCATTCGTTCTCGGTACTGTATTGATCAATTCTAATGCTAAATGTTTCATTTGAAGGGTATATTTTAAATATTTCCTAATTAGGATACATGTTACAGGAGCCATAAGGGTTTCATTAACGTTTTTCGTTTTAAAGTTTGAATGTACCTAAATTCAACCGTACTCTTGGTACCTGGCTTATACGCTATATTCGGCACTAAAAAAAGTAATGTGCTGTTAAAAGGTGATTATATGTAAATGAACACCTAATATTCAACTACTTTGATAGGAGCGGTAGTGTTCCTGAAGTTGTGGTGAATGTTTTCGTAGTTGTATTGTATATGTTGCGAAAATATTTGAAAGTGCAGACAAACAAATTTACATCCTTTTGTTACAATTCCCGAGAACATTAAACGGCTTGGCAAATATTGTTCAAAACAGTCGATATAATTTATATATATACTGTTCCAGAAAGTATAATCACACTTTCAAAATAACAAATAAGTCATGTTTTTTTAGTTTTAATAATTTCATTTGCCAAATCATATTTGTATTTCTGTTTTATATGATATTGTAAAACTCTAATTAAAACGCGAAGTTTACGATACAACTTTTAATCTTTATTTTTCCGTCAGACGTCCACGAGATCCTCGTTTCCTCCCTTCTTGCTGAATCCCCTCTCTCTCGCCCTACATCGCTCTACCTCGCTTTCTACTGTCAATCTTCCTTTCCTTCTGAATCAATGTTTGTATACTGTCTAAGGTATGTGAATTAAGGCAGAACAGTAGAACCCTACGTCCCTACTTTTCCTTGAATTAAAAACAATCAAGATTATATTCCTAATACGTTACATAATCCTTCAAACGACTGGGTTCAATTCCAGTTCTCTTAGATTCTGCAGGTGAACTGTGGTCGGAGTGTAGGCTTTTCGATTTACTTGTGGATTCCCCCTCATGACGATCCAATGTATCAGACGACTCTTGTTGATAACACAAACTGCTTGCATTCCCAATCGGATGAATCTCCCATAACGATTGCTTTGGTAACGCCTTCAGGTGAGCAGAGCTTCTTCGGAACTCTTTGCCAGAACCAGGAGACTTTATGGTGACATCTGTTCCCCGCTTTCTGAACACTAAATTGTTCAGGTAAAAAGTTCGAAGTCAACTTGTTGTTCTTTTTCATTCACTTCGCTAGTACCTGATCTCCAACTTCTATGGTGCTAGGTTTAGCTTTGTCGATTGTCAGCTAGTCTACCTTCTCCTTTTCGATCGTGTCTTTCTCTTATCTCTCCGTCGTCATAAGTGTTAGGCACTCTTGGTAACTTTGTTCGCATTTGGCGGCCATACATCAAAACCGCGGGTGGTTTTCCAGTTATTGAATGATTTGAAGAGTGATACAATCAGGTACTTTCGCAAATCCTTCCGCCAGTCTTGTTCCAACTCCTGAGCTATACGCAGTCGTTTTAAAATGGATCGATTCTGCCGTTCAACCTCTCCATTCATCTGCGGCCAGTATGGAATTGTGCTCTCTAGATGTAGATGTCGCAGAATGCTTGAAATGCCTCCGAAGAAACCGAGGGCCATTATCCTCACGAAGTGACTCTGGAACTCCATACCGCGAAAAAAATATTAGCAGCTCTTTAATCGTTGATGTTGTTGTAATCTCATTCATCTCAACGACTTCCATAAATCTGCTATAATAGTCGATGCAGACTAGCAAATTTTCACCATCTGGAAGAGGACCCAGAAAAACTATTGCGATTAATTTCCAAGGCCGGGACGGAAGTCTTTTTCTGATCATTGGCTCTGGTTGGTTGGGAGCAGCAACTCAAACACATCCACGACAAGTCTTTACATATTTTTCGACATTTTGATCCATTTTTGGCCACCACACATTAGTGCGCAAATGGTTTTCGATCCGGATACCCGATGTCCCGTAGCGATTTGCAACACTCGTTGTCGAAGACTCTCAGAAATTACGATCCGGTCTACTCGTAATAATATATCATCTAGGTGGCAAACCTGCTGATATCATTTTGAATGGCAGAGGCATATTTTCTTCTGTCCCTGAGTCGAGGGCCTGAATTACCTGTTGTATTTCCATGTCATTTCTACTTGCACGTTGAATTTCTTCCCACTTCAAAGCCACTGTGGTTGCTGAAGAAGATACGATTTCCCTCACAGTCAATTCTTCAGCTTCGTCAAATGATTGAGGAAATAATGTGGAAAGACGAGACAGAACATCCGCTTTGTTCGACTGTCCCGAAACGTGAATAATCTTGTACTGAAAACTTTGAAGTCTTAGGACCCAACGCTCAATTCTAGCACATGGCCTGGATGTCGGAGTAAATAGGAACGTCAACGCCTTGCAGTCCGTCATAAGATTAAATTCCCGACCAATTAGGTACACCTGGAACTTTTCAACGCTCCATACTAGTGCCAGTGCCTCCTTCTCAGTTTGGCAATATCTTCTCTCTGTATCCGTGAGAGATATCGATGAAAAACTGTTTACCCTAGACATTCCTTGTTCATTTGTTCGAATAAGTACTGCTCCCAAAGCAGACGGACTCGCATCTGCCCAAACAGACGTTTCGTCTTCAAGTGTGTAGAACCCAAGGCTTCCAGCGTTCGCTATACTGGCTTTAATTGCACGAAATGCTGACTCTTCTGGTTCATCCCAATGAAATTTCACGCCCTTCTGCGTTAACTTCCTCAACGGTTCGTCTACCGTCTAACTTAGCGGTTAGGAATAAATTTTCCCATGTAATTTGCGAGCCCCAAGAAACTACGAACCTCGTTTTCATTTTCCGGATGACGGAAAGTTTTCACAGCATTTCGTTTTTCAACGGACGGTCGTATGCCATTGGCATTAATTTTATATCCAAGAAAATCAAATTCCGTTACACGTATCTTGCATTTTTCCCAATTAAGGACTAGTCTCTGTTCCTTAAATTTTCTCAGTACCTCATTCAATCGGTTGTCGTGTTCATCCACTGTCTTGCCTTCAACTCTTACATCATCGAGATACCAGTATGCACCCTCACATTCCGCCAGAATTTCATCCATGGTACGCTGAAAAATTTTTGGTGCCGATACCAGGCCAAACGGGAGACGCTTGAACCGGTACAGACCTCGATGAGTGATAAATACGGTGGCATCACGAGATTCTTCCTCCAATTCCAGCTGGAAGAAAGCGTCCTTCACATCGAGTACACTCCACACGTTCCCTTTCCCAATCTTGGTGAGAACATCGTCAATTACTGGCATTGGATGACGATCACGGATTACCGCTTGATTAACTCGTCTGAGATCCACGCACAAACGAATCTGACCATTTGCCTTGTTTGCTACTACAAGCGGAGAAACCCATGACACTGGTCCACGTTTTACTTCGATAATATCTCTTGCCAACAGTTCGTCTAATTTTTCGTTGACTGCGCCCTCGAGTGGAATTGGCACCCGTCGTAATGGCTGGTAAACTGGAATCACAGTTGGGTCCATCTGAATGCGCACCTGAATACCAGATATTTTGGAAAACTGGACTTGCTTCGCATCATCGTTAATCTGATTAACCTCACAGCCAACCTTAAGAATTCCAAGTTGCTTGGAGGTGGTATCCCCCAACAGGTTTCTTTGTCCTTGCTTAGTCACCATGAACTTCACCTCTTTCGAACAATTTCCGATTATTATTGAAGCTTCGAATGTCCCTAAGATACTCAAAGGCTCATTGCATCCGTATGCTTTGAGAACTTTGTTGCTGCCTTTCGTACAATTTGACACGATCGCTTGGTGTGCCTTCAGCATCTCCCATGTATTTGCTGTAACTAAATTTACCTCCGAGCCAGAATCGATTAACACTTCGGTCACAATCCCTCCTATCTTACAGTTGAAAACATTCGTATCATTGCCGGTATAGAAAGTGTAATACACCTTCTTTTCATTTTCGCCCGAGGATACTTGAGGATTCAACTCTGATGTGGCATCGTTATTTTCTACTGAATTTACTTTTCTCGTATACTGTGTAGGTTGAGAATCCGATGGCCGTTTGCGACAAACTTTCTCAAAGTGTCCGGCTTTCTGGCATCTGCGGCAAGTTTTTGACCACAGGCATAACAAATGCTTTTCACCTCCGCTTGATTTCTTTCCAGAAATCTTCCACCGGAAAAACGACGAACAATGCGATCCTGCTTGCGTTCACTTCTGGTTTTGAACCCTACACGTGATTCTGACTTCTGGATTTTGCAGATCTCCGATTGGTCTACTTCATTGCCACCTTTCAACTCTTTTTCCTGCATGTGAACGCTTTCTAACAATTCCCCGAGAGATTCGATTTCTGACAGTGACCGATCTCTCTCCAAAATTTTTCTTCGCAGATCCTGAGAATTGCACCCTTCTACAATAACATCGACGAGCATAATTTCCTCGAGAGCGTTTTTAACTTCCTTTGCGTATTTCTCAAACCCACAGTCCGCCAGCTGTAGACGCAAACGAAGCACAAAGTGTGAAAATCTTTCAGTTTTACCCTGCTTCATGGTGCGTAATTTGTGTCTCTTTAGGACATCCTGATTGCGAGGTTTGAAATATAAATCCAACCGCTCAATGGCCAAGTCATAAAAAGGCTTCTCCAGCAGCACTAAAGGAAAATCTTCAGTACCCTCAAGACTCCTAAAAACTTTCTGCAACGGTATGCCACCTAAGTGCAACATCTTAGAGCGCTTGATCTTTTGATCCGTTATTTGATACGAATCAAAATAGCACTCAAGAGCACCTTTCCACTCTTGCCATTCCTTTGCCAATCGTCCGCTTTCGCTCTGCTCGCATTTAAACATCGGTATCGGACGACTTTCATCCATCTGAAACCATAATCAAACATATTTCCCGGGTGAGATTATATAATCTTTTCTTCAATTAGAGATTAGTTGCTGTAGCTTATTGTAGTCTCAAAGAATAGTTTCAATCGAACCAAGAAACCTCTTCCATATCCTATCCTATTCTTACCGGTTCACGTTAGACCGATCCATAGGCACCCTGTCTGCAATCTTTACACTGGTCTCCTAGTGTAAATTAACATATGCCGGGCACCCTGCACTGGTGGCATTGAGCAGAAAAGCGAGTGAAATCCTGTCTGTAATCATTCACCTAGCCCCCAGCACTAGTGAACATCCACTGGGCATGCCTCGGTTACATCATAAACATTACTGTAATAGTCTACCTAGGCCCCTAGCATAGCCATGCCATCAGACTCCCTGCCTGAAATATTTCCTAGGCCCCTGACACTAGTCAACATCCACCAGCACCCTGCCTCAGTTGCTTCATCCAGAGTAGTTATCAGACTCCTGCCTGAAATCGCTCCAGGCCCCTAGCACTAGTAAACCATCAGACTCCTGTCTGAAATCATCTCCAGGCCCCTAGCACTAGGCCGCCGTCAGACTCCCGTCAACTTGACAACCAAATATTCTTTTCGGATTCACTACTTTTATTTTCACGCATCACAATGGAACCAAGCAAATGCAATTAGCTAAATTTAAGCACTTTCCGGCAACTTTCGTATCGTATATACTAATTTTTAATGAAGACAGTTCACAGCAACCAAATATGCAGCCGCCCTTCAAAATGTTATGCACTTTCTAAACCACATCAAAACTGCAAATGCAACAGCATCACCCTCGCCTCATAGTCATTCCCTAGTTTTTTCGCAACATCCCGAACGGAAGTCGCTGGTTTTCGCTTGTAGGCATCCCTGATCTTTTTATCGATATCCGGACTAACAGGACCGGATTTCTGACCACTCTTCGGCGTATCTTCAAACGTACACTGTTCTCTATATTTTCGAATCGCAGATCGTACCGCTCCGACGCTTACACCCTCTTCCTTGGCCAATTTTCTCAAGGAGAGTCCGCTCACAGTACACCATTTGTGCACGATACTTTTTCGTTGTTCCGGAGTAAGACCGCTCACTGGTCTTCAAAAATCGTATCCAAAGTATTTGTTCAATGACTGCACTGCGGCAGCCTAACAGTCTATTGAGGGTCCACGGGTTGCTTTCTATATGATCGATCCACCTTACCCGTTGCGTATCCCTTCTTCTTGTACTAGTGGGCTCGATTCGGAGAACCATTTTCACTTGGCCGTCGTCCGACATTCTTACGACATGTTCAACTCATCGTAGTCTTCCGATTCTTGCGGTAGAAACGATAGCAGGTTCTCCAAGTAGCTAGTAAAATCCGTGGCTCATTTGGTTTCTCCCCGTGATTTCTTCCGTCTGCACCTCACCATAAATCGTTTGCAGCACCTTCCTTTCATGGGCACCAAGAGCACGTTGATGTTCTGCGTGAGTAGTCCATGTGTTGTGCCCGTAGAGGATAACCGGTCGAATCAATTTCTTTTACAGGGTAGGCCCAAATCAATTTCTTTTACAGGGTAGGCCCAAATAAGGGACGCATGAAACATAGGCTGTATCTCCCACGTAAAGATAAATAATGTGAATGTTTCTTTGTTATTCTTTTTCATATATTTTATTGTTTATGTGTAGAGGAAAGGCTCCATCTTACAGAACAACGCCACTTTTGACATTCACAGCGACAACACTATCGCGCTGACAAGTGTTAACCTCATTTCTTTTAACTATTCTTCAATTTTCATTTGCTTTTGGAGTGAATACACTCATTTGATTTAGCTCTTCCAGGTTTCAATGTTCGAAAGTGTTGGCATAATTAAAATAGCAATTACTTCTTGTGCCTAATAAGTGGAAATTTTCCGTCAATATCAAGGTTAACATTTGTGTTGGCTAGCATTTTTGGTGTATTTTTTATGATCCGAAGGCATTTCCAAACAAATCGTAAAGTGAAACAATGTTTTGATGTTTTGTGTTTATGGCGTCATGTTTGAAGGATGGAACACTGTTAGGCTTGTAAGATGGAAATTTTTTTTGTTTTAAAACATTTGCATGATATTTTTATGTTTTGAAATGCCATGAAATTAACAAGAAATTGAAATACAACAATACATTTTTGAAATTGCAATTTTCGATGGATTTCGAAAATAGGTCATAACTTTTTTTATGACTATAAATAATCAGTTTTTAAGCAAAGTTGGAGCCTTTTAGTTCCTTCTTCGAAAGATGTCTTTGGATCTGCGAAAAAAAAATTATACATGTTACGTGCAAAAAACGGATCGTGTTCCATCGTACAAATCTTTCCTATACATATTTACATTTCAATTCTATCGCATTTAGCTTAAATTATTGCCCTTAGCCTCTTCGGAAAGGCATTACAAGCGGCATGCACCTGATTTTTGGGTATTCCATATCTTCTGTATCCTAGCTTTGAAAGTTTCAATACCCATTGGTTCGAGATTTCGAAAGTGAACTTCCATGATTCCCAAATAGAGAAATCCAGAGGATTTGCATCTGGCGAAGAATCCTGTTGGAACACATATTTGCGGTTACCGAACATCGTTGATATATGCTTTTTCAAATGCTTTTCCAGGACCTCTTTTACGTAGTATGCTTTTCACACTCTTTTCAATGAAAAGCAGTGGTACACGATCTTCCGCAGAAATCGCTCCCCAAACCATGACCGAAGTATGATTGTATTGAGCCGTTGAACTGCGTGAATTGAAGAAGAAATGTCCTGAATAATCACTGCATAGACTCTGTCATTTTGAGCGTTGAAACTTTGCTGCAATACGAAATTTTTCTCATCCGAAAACACAATCATGAAATCACCGTGCCGACGAAGTAATTCGCGACAACGAATGACTCTGTTCTTCTTGTTGGCTTCCGAAAGTCCATGATTTTTTTCTTTTCTTGTACGGTACCAATCTCAAATCCTCTCTGATAACTGATCTGATAGTTTTCCTGGAGACATCCATATCCTGAGCCAGTTTATATGAAGAAAAACAAGGATTTCAGTGAATTCTCAACTTATCTAGTCCCAGTTGATACGTTTTTTCCGCATTTAATCGGACCGTCCGAGAACACGCGCCATTTTCTTTTTTTTCAGATTCAGACGTCCTCCGTTTTCAAACAAAAACACTCAACTTCTAGTAGCTTTCAATTTGCTCAACTACATTGTACAAACTATTTTACTACTGGAACCAATAGCTGCATCAATCAAGTTGAACCCTCTCAAGAGAGTAATCTATGCTAAACATTTTAATGTTATGATTAAAAGATTTGGTGAAATTAGAGTCCTTCGAAGCAATTCGTGCCTTTTGGCAACTTTTAGCTTCTATTCTGATCTGAGAATTGTTTCGCAAATAACCTGGCAATGCTTATGATGCACTCACACATACACGCGTAAGACTATGTGCCAATCTACATTCGACGCGTTTGTCTGTCTATAACTTCATCAGATCCCGAACTTTCGGTAAACAGTGATCGTTTTCCAGAAAAAGTCAGGGCGAAAACCAGAGTCAGAAAGTTATATAACTGACTTTTGCAACGACTTTGCTATTTGAACAATGACGAAACATATGTGAAAGATGACAATAAATTAATTCCTTGATAGATGATGAAAGACGATAATAAATAACCTCCTGCGGCTCCAAATCATCGATTTTCTTCACTAAAGGTGAGTTAAATGCCGAAGTTTACTGAAATGAGTGTTTGCAGAAAAGGATGCTTCTGTTATACATGCTCTACATGTTTAACAAGGTCCCTCCTTTGTTTTGGCTTGATTTGGCGTCAGCCCATCACGCCAAAACCACTGTATAATGACCTCATCAAAAACCACTTCTTTGAGGAAGACATCAATCCACCCAATTGTCCACAGCTTTGTCAATTGAACGCTACTGGGCTATCGTCAACCGCAACTTCAAGAAGAGACCATGCAAGAGCTCAAGAAGGATTGATCTGTGGCCTCTAGAAAGTGCGACAAAACTACTGTCTAAAGCCCCATGAGGGGAGTCAAATCCTAAATAACATAATTCTGGAAATATCGTTGCTCTCATTCATATGTTGTTTAAATTAAGATTTTTTTTTTATTATTATTTTTTATTTCATGCCACTATCATTACTATCATTACTATCCAAATGACATCAGAGCCGACAAAGCGGAGCACCCGCTGCTACACAAAAATTAGGTTGGGTATAGAAAGAATAGTGAAATAGATGTTAAGTACACATGTTTTTGACTCAGGATAGGTATAGACAAAATGATAATAATATAGGTATAAACAAAATAATGATAGGTTAACGTTTTGTATTTAGAAAATAGTATTTATACGGCAGGTGGCAAAGGTTTTCTTTAAGTCGAGTTATTAGTACGAGACACTGAAGAAGTCTGCACTTTGTAGACGAAACACGCGTATCTGTCAAGCTAAGCAAAGCTAGTTGGAATTAAATGGAAAATACAAATTTTTCTTCTAATTTCTAGTAACAATTTTAGTTTTATTCCAGCCGTATATCACTCCTCCCGGCTTTGTTGATAGAAATACATTCAAAACTGTTTTATCCACCAACACCCCTTTTATGCACCTTTAAAGCCGAAATGTGCACAAAGTGGCCCATTCTATTGACGGTTGTGAAAACAAATTGATAAAACCTTTACAAGACCATAAAGATTTTCAAAATGTTCTAGTGAAAGATGTTATGACCACTTGAGAACCATCATAAAACCTATTGGCTACAATCAAAACCAGCATTCAAAACCAGCATAGGGCCAACTGGCCACAGCTGCCAGACTTCATGGTGATATCGTCGTTGGTTTTTGTTGTTCTGCTTTGTTCGATTCATTGGTTTTTGTTGTTCTGCTTTTTTGATTCAATTAACAGTAAATAATATCATAGAAAAAAGTTCTAGTTGCGGGAAATTTTGTTTGATAGCAAAATATCCAAAACCAATTGAGTTTTTTTTTATAGATTATGATACTCTAAATCATGTGCATATTTAAGGAGGGAGATACAGTTAAAACGAGAAAAACCTCATATTTGAAAAAAAAAATCAAAGGCAAGTTTTAGCTCAAATCAATTAAAACTTTTTTAGAATTATAAGTGTATCCATGAGGTATACAAAAATAGTTTTTTCAAATTTTTTTCAACAAAATGGCGGCCGTTAGAGTACGTTGAAAAAGTCGTTGTATTTTGCTTGTGCCGGCTCTCCTGGTCGCAGTTTCGATCTGAAACCTGCTAACTCAAAAAAATTACATTAATTACATTTACAGTTAGTAGATGAATTTAAAAAAAAAGTAAATAAGTAAAAAGTTGCACTTTTGGCGTAATTTTTTTGAAAAAATCCATATTTTTCCGCCATTTTATCACATTTTTCCGTATTTAATAATAAAATATTACAACAATTTTTAATTCATATAGAAGGTTATACTATAATAATGAAATCCTAAAAGTTTCATCTTAATCAAATAAGAGTTTTTTAGCATAAACTCCGAAAATACTGTTTTGAGAAAAACGTGTGGAAAGTTTTAATTATCGGTCTGTGCGCGAAGAAGGCGTCTTCGAAAAACTATGAAACGAAACACTTGGAGTTCAAATTTCGAAAAAAAGGTTTCAGGAACGTATTCTACGGGAAATTTACTAACTTTTATGCAAAAAAAAAATATATATTGAAAGTTTTGGTTATTCTAACTGCATATCCCCCCTTAATTGTATGGTGAATATTGGCACGAAAAGAACCGAAAATAAATGCGCCATGGAGATTTTGCGAGTTTACATTTGCAAAAACAAAATTGAAACAAATATATTCGATAAATTAATCATGAATTTGCTGAAAATTTATAGTTATCTAAAGGAATGCTAAAATTGATCTTTGATCGACAGTTCATTTGTATTACATATAAAATTTGGTGTATTTATTTTTCCACATTTTAATTATTTCATAAATTTCAATATGGCTATTGGAAGAAATCACAGTTATGCCAAAATGCCAATTTTTCTTCGCATGGGCTACTATAAAACTGTTTGCTCATTTGGTTACTTTTTTCAATGCCAATTTACCGTTTAATGCATTTACTGGAGGCAAAATGCTTTTAAAATGCTTTTTCAACTTACCATATAAGATAATTTGAATGCGTCCTTAAACGGCATTTCAAAACAGCATTTTACGAGTTCACAAAGTCATAATGAAACCTTTGATAGGATTTAAAGGAACTTTAGAAGACAAGGTTTTAAGATTAAAAAAGCTGTGCAAGTTCTCTTAAATTGGATAATATTTGGAACCAATTGGCACATTTTTTTTAACATTTATTTAAAATCAAAGTTTCTCGTGCATCTAAAAAATATTGAATCGTTACAGGCACATATTAGGTTAAATCAGTGGAAAAATGAGAAAAAAAATCATTCAAAATTGCAAAATTTTGGTAAATGACAATTACAAACATGTCAAATACGCTACCACCTAAAATAATTATGAATGATTTTCTGAGTGCTTTCGCTGACTTTTTTTGACGATAGCATGATGAAAGAAAAATTAACAATAGTCAACATTTGTGGAAAATATCGTTGAACGACTTTATCTTGTTTCACAGCAACAAAAGGTTCCACAGTCTTCAGGCTCAAAAGTAATACCTCAATGCAAAAGCTAAGGTTACTTCGTACTTTAACACCGTTGAAATTTAACATTCCATTCCAGCGAATAGCAATCGAATTGCACAATTCGATGAAGAATGTCCAGGAAGACTGTTTAATGGCATGAATAATTTCCTCGGCATTGTCTCTCTGTCTCCCTCTTTCTGCGCTGGTTTTTCTGCAAAGGACTTTGATCCTATGAATTTTGATCGAGAACCAGAAGGGAAAAAAAACACATCTTCCTTTCGTTCGATTCGATTCGGTTGGGTGGCCAGATTGGGGATTGTTCTCCTTGGAAGGACTTCCTTTTTTATTGCATCTTTATTTATGAGCTAGATTTTATTGCACGACTGCACCATTCGACCACATTTGAAAGGCCATTCGTCGTCGTCGTCGTCGGGGTACTTCCACGATGGTCACTGCAGTTCTTGGCAGCTTTCAGAGGAAATGGGTAAACTATATCAATGCTGGAATAAATTTGATTCGGGCAACATGTTTGGCGTCGTCAGGTGTGGTTCTGGGCAATTTAAGTAACGACATAATTCTTGCTGAACTAATATTCCCACATGGCAGCAAATGCTGGCATTCCAATTTAACAATCAATTCAACGCTTGCTCCGATTATATATTCAGAATTTTGTTGCAGGGAAAGAGCAAGCGGAGTGATCACAGTTGTCTGTTCAATTAAATCACCGCGTGTGGATGAGAGCGCCTACGTACAACGAAAGGAAGACGCCTACTCTCTTACACCGAATCTGTGCCGACGTGATGATGCAGTCCTGCGGTTACTGCTCACTATCATCATGATGGCGATGGTTAGAACTACTGGGAAACCTGACCGCAGCAGCGTAGCTTCCTGGAGAAGAGCTCAATCAATCTAATAAATCAAAGCTCATTATCAAAGGTGGTCCGATGTCATCGCTCTGGGGTACTTGAAGCGGTGGGTTACGTGAGAAATGGCGAAATGAATTTGACTATTGCCTTTATCGGATTGGTAAGGACAGCGGGAACGTTGTTCATAACCACTGCATCAGCTTAGTGTCAAGGGTGAGACGACTCCTTTAGTATAAGTTCGACTCACTTGTCAATAGCACATTTAGGAAGTTGAATTTCAAAACATGGCCTGTGACGAACTCTTTTTAAAACTTTGTTCAACGGTATATTGTTCGTACTTGCCTGTGTATGGCGTGAGAGCGTATGGCGTAAAATTTAGACATACTGAAGGTTTGTATGCTCCACTCAATCAATATGGTTGTGCTCTCACGCTATAGATATTAGAAATTTTCATTCACAAAAACGCAGAAAAAAACAAGCACCTGAAATATTGCTTGTTAAATGAGTTTACGGAAAACGAGCCATACTCTTACTAAATGAGTCGTTCGTTCCTTGCTTAGTGCTATAAAATCTAAATCAACATCTGCCACACGATGTAACGTGTTACTGTATCGGTTGTGCTTCTGCATCCATCGAAAGTGCAGTCAATCGGTGAAGTGGTAAATTATGCATTCGATATGGAGTGGTGGAAGTTTATCATGCCGCGTAAGTGGTTTATATAGAGTGATTAGTGAGGGTAATTAGTGGTTACTTGAATAACGTGATTGATACAATTAATGTTTAACTCTTTACGATAGACAATTTCAGATCAATTCACATATGCTAAGGTGCTTAAGCAAGTACGCTACGAAAGTTATGTTGTATGGAAAGGTTGTGGCCGTATTTAAAGCTTAATATGTTTTGATTCTGTTCTTGCATTGATAGTTTAATATTTCTACACATTTTAAACTTCTAATGAAAAACGGAAAATCAATGGCATGGAAATTTTACTATCAAACAGGCACGTAGTGAGGGGTGACAATACTGATTCATATATGCATCTTCAATCGTAGCAACCCTGGTGTAAACAGAAACAAATTGATAGCAGCCAACAAACAGTCATGCAACTACGCTCGATGGTTTATTCTGCCAGCTCCACCCTGTGGCAAGAAACAATCTTAAGCAGGTAATTACCCAGAAAGAGGCGGCAACAGCTGTCTATCTGTCTGTCTGTTTTTTTCCTTGGTGGTTAAGCTTTTACGACAACCCAGCACACGTTCGGTAGCCCGACTCCAGCTACCGAATTCGTCCATCGTGTGCCAGAGTGAGGGACTCTGCACAGAGAAGATGACTCTGAACCCTACTCCTTTAGACTCCACCAAGAGTCTGACGTTGCCTGTATCCCCCGGATTTTGCTGGGAGTGACTATTTCGTGAGGAGGCTGTGCTCATGTACTTCTCTTGTTGCCAGGCCTAGCTAGTCGCGCTAGTTCGCTGATTTCATCACCATTAAACTTCTGCTGCTGCGCACTTCGGTTGTAGATGTACTACTCATCTTGTTGACCAGTTGGATGCCGAGGTCGGTCCAGCGATTCCGGTTGGAGGGTGACTTCTGGTTCACTGGCGCCCCGACGACCCTGAACTGGCGGTTTGTCACAATCGGTGCTACTCAGCATACTCCACGACGGTGGAGATAGCCTACTCCGGCGGAAGGTTCCCCGACAAAAGAATATCTCCCGAAACCGCTAACGAACGCGATATGCTTGCTTCAATGTTGTCCGGTAATGTCAAGGTCGGTCAAGGTTCCGGTTCCCTGGTGCCACGATGACTCATGCCGGTACCTCACTACGGACTACTCAGAATAGTCCCCGACGGTGGATCCATCCTACTTCGACGAAGAGTTGACGATGGAAGTTCTTCCGAAACCGATGCAATCCGGGCAGATATCTAGGTCGGTCCTGCGGTGCTGATTGGAGGATGACTATCAGCCCACAGGCGTCCCGACGACCAATTGCCGGCAGTGGACCTAGCCTACTCCGTCGGAGAATTTCTCGACGACGAAAGTTCTCCCGAAACCGTTTTCTAGATACTGATACGAGGCGCTCGATCTAGAACCCGACTGTGGATCTAGCCTACTCCGGTCGCGCCCGATGGTGTACTTTTTCTTCTCTCATACACATGCTGGCGAGTACCCAGCTGTTCACCCATCTCGGCAGGCATGGAATTAGCCGGTGCGTCCATCTGCCGTTATCAGCGTTGTCCCACTGCTGCTGCCACTTACTTAAGGTGCAAGCTTGGGCAGTTCTTCGGACACCTCTTAAGCCACGGTCTCTATAGCACTGTCTGTCTGTCTGTCTGTCTGTCTGTCTGTCTGTCTGTCTGTCTGTCTGTCTGTCTGTCTGTCTGTCTGTCTGTCTGTCTGTCTGTCTGTGTCTGTCTGTCTGTCTGTCTGTCTGTCTGTCTGTCTGTCTGTCTGTCTGTCTGTCTGTCTGTCTGTCTGTCTGATCTGACTGATCTGACTGTCTGTCTGTCTGTCTGATCTGTTCGCTGTCTATCGGTCTGTCGCTGTCTGCATGACGTCCCTCGTCTCAAACATCTTTGCTCACCGCCCTGAACAATCTGGGTGCCAGTTAAATAGGCCAAGTTCGGTACACCGTCAGGTCTTGGAGCTTTGTTTACCTTCAGCGATTTGTCTATCGCAATGAGTTTCTCGTTTGCAATGGTTGCTTTGTCCCTTTCTTTCGCGGTTTTATTGTCGTGGGGCAATTCTGCTGTTATAGGATGCCATGGTCTCTGTTCATGGGTCGGAACGAGTCCCCTAATGATGATCTCGAATAGCTCTACTGATTGCTCGGTTGGAGCTGTCGTGCCCTTGATGTTGGCCATATCCACCCGATAGGCGTTACTCCATGGGTTCGCGTTGGCTTTCGAACACAGACCCTCGGAGCAGGTTCGTCCTTTATCTCTTTCTTAAGTGCAGCCTTAGCGGTGGCTAGCAGCACGCGGCACTCCGTTCTTTCAGAGTCCGACCGCGCTATTTGCATCCTCGTTCTTGCTCGGTAGCAGGTTCTCCGGAGGTCAGCGATCATCTCTGTCCACCAATAAACCGGTGACCTTCCATCTCTTGGTTTGACCTTTCTGGACATGGTTGCGTCGCACACTCGTGTAAGTAGTGCTACGAGTTGATCACCGCAGAGATCTTGGGTAGCGATTAATCTCTGTTCCCGCTCTAACGCCTCTCTAAATACTTCTTTATCGAAGTACGACGACCTGCATGTGCGGACGAACGAAGTGGGTGCTCCTCCCACTGCCTAGCGCTGTGGGTGATGCTATAGTGAACCTCCTGATGATCACAATAGGTGTAGCCATCCTATTCTCTCCAGTTGTTCAACAGCCCAGGGCTGCAGAACGTCACGACGATAATCGACTCCACCCCGTTTCTAAGGTAGGTATTATTAGTACCAAAGTTGGCCGCGTATACGTTGAGCCTGGCCAGGGTCTCAATATCAGGCGCCTTGGGTAGGTAAGGCGGCTGCCCCACTCTAGCGCCCAGGCGTTGAAGTCAGATATTACCAGCAGGCTACGGCCAGTTAGCTCCGCTGTCATCCGATAGACCATTTGTGAGAACTGGTCAATCGACAATCTCGGCGGCGCATAGCAGCTGCAAATGAACACTTGTTTCACTTTTGCGACCGCGACGCCCTCGTTTGAGGTGGACATAGTCTCCTGGACTGGAAACTTGCCCGTCATCCTAAGTACCGCCTTATTAGAACTACCCGAAACCAGTTTCCGTTACCGGCAGAAATACGGGATGGGTATATTATTGCTATATCCGTTCCTTACTCGCGAACTGCCTAACACAGCAGTTGCTGAGCCGCCTCACAGTGTTTAATATTCAATTGGGTAACCCGCACTGTGTTTAGCTTTTGACGTAGGACTACGTCTTTGTTCTATTTGCAAGGGTCGACGTTGCGAGTACGATAATTTGGAGCGTCACGAAGTATGCTTAGGGTTTGAACGTTAATAACTAGTTCATTTCATTACCGATTTTCAAAATATTTGCACCAATCTCTTTGAAATAGGCTCTAGTTGAGTGGAAGCTCCTTGAAATCAAAAAGAAAGCAAATGGTTCCGAAGAAGATACTGATGATACCGTACGGAACCTGGCGGGTGTACCACAGAAAGTTCGAGAATTTTACAGAAAGAAGGATTAACATCTTTATCTACTGTTTCTTATGTAGAAATATCTCTATTATAGTGAAATAAACAGTCGGGTTGAATTATGTTATTTTTTTTTTGCTGCTCTAATTTTGGTGTCCAAAATGTAACGAGGCAAGGCTTTAAAATAAATAAATCATAATCAACAAAGCAATTCACAAACTACAGAAGACAACTTTGTACATGTAAACCAAAACAACTTTTGATCTGGAAAAATCCATTCAGCATCACTCTCTATCTGAAAAGTTTTCCTTAATTCCCAGAACAAGTATCATAACCAAGGATTTTTATTTTTCCTGCAAGCAAAAAATGTACGTACCCGTAGCAATTTGGTCGTTATTCTTTTTTTCTCCTTCGCTCGCGACAATTTCGCTGGGTATCGATAGATGGGAAAATTGTTCACGATATTGGTTTGTGAGTTCAAGGAGCATCGGTGATTCCTGGTGTTGGGAGAGACACATCCGAAAGATATATCTTCTATTTTTTCGAGATGCTGGTACTCACCATTTGGCGTCGCGCACCGGTGAAAAGAGCGTGAATTTACCAACAGAATTCCTTTCTTTGCCCCTCTCCTGGGATTCGTGTTGGCAGCGATAGATAGCGAGTATGTGACAAACTTTCATCGGTGGTCTTGGTAGGGTGTTTGGTCTTATTTCGAACATAGTATCCCTCTCTAAGAAAGGAATCCCAAATTTATCTATCATTTCAAAAGAATGTCCAAAATGATCGGGATATTTTGGGTGAGGATTCAGGAACGCTGTTTGATGCGATTGCGATAAGAAAACCTGTTGACCTGTTTTATCAATCTGAAAAACCAGTTGACATTCCATTTTAACTCTTGGGGGATTTTTTTAATGATCGTATAAGAAGGACTAAATGCTTTCCGATCTTTTTAAAACTTTGTTCTCGCATTCATAGTTATATGAACGAAAAAAAACTTTAAAAACAAGGGTTGCCAGTTTTTTTGGAAATTTTTCCGATTGTTCGATACATCATACACTAAACTGTATAAGCATTAGTATAACGTTGAAGTGGCACTCTACCCTACCTACCGACCAACGAACGATGAACAATATGATAGTGATGATGCTGATGATGATGACGACGACGAAGGAGGAGGTGGTTGGGGCATCCAAGGGGAGAAATTGATTGGATGCGCTGCCTGGTTGGCTGAGGATGGTTACATTCCTTCGGCTGGAAATTGTAAACGTGGCAATAAAATAAAAATTAAGACGGTTCCGGGACCGGATTCCGGTTTTGTACGACGACAAGGACAACGACGATTTCCACGCTGTTTAGAGCTAGGAGTGCTTACGTGGGCTTTCTGTGTTTCCATTCTGGAACACACGTGCACCGATGGCGATGGGAAATGGTTGCGGGTGGTGATTTAGTATAGTGATCAAAATCAAATCATCGCAATACCGGGCCGGAAGACGAATGGAGAGCACCGAAGCGAAAACAATTGCGGAAAATAGCAATGCGCTACCAGGGTTGGTGGGACAGTTTATGGACCTGACTTGAGTTTCAATTTTCGAACGTTATTTGTCACCACATAGAATTCCATGAAAGACTATAATATAATGTTTGCAATGCATAAAATCATATACATTTAAGATATAAAAGAGCTAAATATTACCCTAGGTTCCAGTCACATTTACCCTATTGTTCTCAGCTTGAAATGAAACTGTAGCTTGTACAGTTAACAACTCGTTATTGTCAGCTTACAAAGTGAGATTCTGAAATATGGGAATAGAACGCTGTGCATAGTAATGATCATGATTTGCTAAAATGAGTGATATAAGTGCGTTAATTACCGTTTAATTTGCGATCTTATAAATATCAATAAAACGGTTAAACAGAGTCATGATTGAACAGAGTAATGGAAATATAAATTTTTATATAATTAGCATATGTAGAGGTTTTTACAAACTTGAAATATTTTGCTTCAATCCAGATCCTCCACACTTTTATGTTCATATAATAATCATAACGTAAATGAACATACAAGAAATTGAGTATTGTAATACCAATGACAATAAATTCGGAAAGCAAGATCTTTAAACATTCCGTGGGTTTCTTGGAGAGAGTTCTGTATCTTGATCAGTTCAATTCAAAAATTTCTAAATCGTGCACCATGCACCTACACGAATGTTCTGTCGTTACGACCAGAGGAAAATCATGATCAACAGTCATGTTTGATAATCGTGCTTACGTTGAACTCCAAATGATCTACTATCGAATTGAGTTTGCAGTACTTAAAAGTTTACCATCTACAAGACAATGATTTGATCGATCTTCGGCCACGAGACTTCGAATAAGCTAACGTAGAACCAAATCGTCTGGTGCTACGTACAATCCACGATGAAGTGTAAACGAAGGAGGCGACTGAACCACAAATTGAAGGAGTGGCTGACAGCCCCCGGTGAGCGAACAGACTGGTATAAGTAGAACAGGCGTGCAACGACAGAGTGAATCGGTCAAGTAATACGAACGACCTGCGGACTTTCCTTAGATTGTAGGGTGCCTAGCATTTGTCGATGGGACTTCAAATTGTTTTTGGGAGCTGCTACAGGAATTGTTGCAGCAGAAAGATGCGAGCCAAATGAAGTGGTACCAAGCGATGACGATGGTGAGATCGTTTAGTTTAAAATATAATCATCATGTTCCTATGATTTAATCTAAGATTTTCAGATTAAAAATGTACCTAAATCTAATATAATTATGTTTTCCTCTGTTAAAATAGTTCAGAAAAGCATGATTATTAGATTTTTAATTCCTTGAATATCGGGATTTACAGCCCTGGGCTGGTCCATCTGCGTTCATAGGCACTCATATACCTTTTAGGTATTTTAGTAACGGGGTGTGATTCCAACGCCTCAGTGACGTGGTTTAATTTTTTAGTGGATTCCAATTACATGGTTTATTTCCAGTTGCTTGACTTTTTGGTGACTCTTGACATTAAGCGTCCTTTTATTTCTGCAAACCAAGTGATGCAAAATTGTCTGGAGGACAATTTGGTAAGATCATTCCTTTAACACTCAAATATAATCAACAAGATTGAATGCCAAATTCAAACATTTCTGAGCTTACCGGATTTGAAAACAATATATATGGTTGCTCCTATAATTCCTGGAAAGATGGTTCAGATAGACTTGAATAAATGTTTTTTTTTTGCTTTCGATCATTTAATTAACTAACTGTTAGTACGCCCGTCGATCCGGGGAGCCACTCGTGCATCGATAGTAAAAGGAGTGATAGAGGAATTGTGTTGAACATGAATATGAATAGTATTTATCTACTGGTAAACCATACATAAACTAGTTTAGTGTCTATAATTTCTTGGATATAGAATAAATTCACACTGAAAAATATTTCTGCTTTTCACTGGTATATTCAACTTTCAAAATATGGACCCCGACAATGCAAATGCGTAGTTTTCATTAAAGAAAACTTGACTCGCGTTTCTTACTGTTGACTGGCCACCCCGTAGAAAAGTCATTGGATGTACCGATAACGATAAGAAATTTTCTCCAGGAACGATTCCTTGAATTTAGACACTCATATTGTTAGGGTTCAATTCAAATAATTGTCTGGCCATCCGTGTCCTCATTGGAACTTACTCTGAACCTCCCGGCTGAAAGTATCTCAAATAAAGACAAACAAACTAGTGACCGGATGGGTCAATAACTATGACAAATGTTCTTCTAAAACGATTTTAAGAATTTTGACACTCTTATTGTAAGGGGTCAATTCAAATAATTTCCAGGATAAAGTCACCGGATTGTCATATGGAAATCACACACATACGTGTGTATTCGTTGAATGACTTTGAGTGTCTTTACTGCTGGTTTTATATCGGAATCTTTTATTAACAGTGACCGGCAAAAATAAAGATCCACCTTTGATGGATGTATTATTGTTAAGAAAAAAAAACACGTATTTTTGAAAAAGTAGGGTATTCCAATACATGTTTCTGAAAAATAAACATAGACCAACCATTTCAGTACAAAAATAACGATCACTTTTATTCCTTGCATAAAATAAAAAAAAACAAAATTATTGGAGTTTAGTAAAATACGTATGCCACAAAAAAAAAAGATCCACTTCATGTATGAATAAAAAAAAATCGATAGAGTTGGAATCAACTCTTCAATAGTCAATATGACCTCCCTTCGCTTCAATGATGGACTGCAATCGTTTCGGGATGCTTAGTTGTGGATACAACTCATTCCAGGCCTGCTCCAGTGCCGCAACATATGTTTGCTTGTTTGTTACGTGGGTTTTTTCGACTGTATTGTCGAGAATTGCCCAGAGATTTTCAATTGGGTTTAAATCTAGGCTCTGGAGAGTCCATTCCAAGGGTTTAACCCGACAGGCACGGAAAAAAGCTCGTGTTTTCTTGGCCGTATGCTTTGGGTCGTTGTCTTGCTGAAAAATGTAATTATCTTCCAGACCCATTTTCAGCAAAGATTCTTCCATATTCTCGTTCAGAATATTTATATACCCATCTGCCGTCATAATACCACTCATTAGAACCAGATTCTTCACTCCAAACCATGAGAAACAGCCCCAGACCATGATATTTCCACCGCCGTGCTTCATGGTCCCTTGTTTATCCGTCGCAGTCGTCGTTTTCTGTTGAACAGCTCAAACTTTGATTGGTCTGACCAAACAACCCGTTTCCAGAACTCCAGTGGCTTATTTATATGGTTTCTTGCAAACGGCAATCGCTTCTCCATATTCACCCTACTTATGAACGGCCGTTTCCGAGCAAAATGACTTTTCAAACCGTGCTCAGCAATGCGTCACCGAACTGTACGATCGGATATGGAAAGGCTTAGCTTTTCTCTAAGCGCACGGATGGTAACAAACGGATCCTTTTTAATATCTCGGATGATTCTATTGTCTTCGCGGTGATCAGACTTGCGATTGCGTCCACGTCCTGTTCGATCTGCGACACTTCCAAGCTTTTGGTGTTTTAAAACTATTTTCTGCACTGCACCACGGCTTACATCATACTTTTCGACAACTTTGCGCTGAGATTCGTTTTTTGAGCAATCGCGCAAGATAAGGTTTCGAACTTGGACTGTTATTTTCTTTCCTCCCATGATCGATTCTTAAAAAACTCGTCACTTGGGCTAAACTCACTTATTGCTCACAACTGTAGCAATTATCTGTGAGGAAAGTAAATAAAGGAATGTCAAAAGCATAATCAACAAGGGGTCAGCCAAGTGGATGTACACGGAAAGTATTTTTTTTTCCTAGTGGATCTTTTTCATTGACATACCGTAAACACAAGCTAATTTCATTTTTCACATGCAGTTGGCTGAAATGAATATGTATATTCAAACTTTTACGCTAAGCCTCATAAATGATACCCAAATATGTACAGTACGGGTAAGAAAGTTGCTATTGATACGAAGTTGTATCAATAAGTAAGTTCTGATTAGTATACGGCTTGATGGATCTCTTTTTTCGCCGGTCACTGTATACTATTTTTGGAACATGGAACATTCCCAAACTCTTCAGAGTTGCTGCCAATTGAAAAACACAGGGCTATAATGAAGCACAAACTTCGTAAGCATCGTAAAGTTGTCACTACAGAACAGGAAATGTTGAAGTCATGTCGGTTCAAGCTTTGTACATAATCTTATGCGTGCTATTAAGAAGAAAGTTTGGACTTTTGGATTTGGTAGAGAAATGCAGTGAAATAAAAATCCCGAAACCAAAATTATACATTGTATTTTATTCGCTTAATATTTCATGACATTCGGTTGAGAGACTTGTTTTTGAGGACGAGTTTAAAGTGATGCTATTTTACTGTGGACACCCTTTATTCAGATTCTCCACACTTTTGTGTTTATATGATAATCATAAAATAAAATGAACATTCTAGAAAATGTGTTTTGTAATACTAATAAATTCAAAGCACGATCTGTGATGCTCTGAACATTTATTTCCGTAAATTTGCTCTCCCTTATTGTATCTTTTTGTATAATTCACGAAATGGTTTTTTTAAGGCCAGCCAATCTCAGTTTCTCTTTCATCGTACTCATGCATGCTGATTTTTCTGCTGGGATGGGCGGGAAAAATTTATGTTTCTCAAAAAAACCAACTGAAGCGTAAGCATATTTTGAAGGTCTCGATAAATCGTTCTACACCGGTAGTATCAAAAAGCTTGCAAAACGTTGGAATGATTGTATCACTCTCAAAGGAGATTTTATTGATGAATAAAACTTAATATTGGCAAAAAAATGTTGTTTTCCTACTTAGGTCCGGGACTAAATGACCGACGTGTAAGGTTGCAACGATCTGAGTTGGCTAGCAGAAGATCTACTAACTCTTGGAGTCTGACTTTGGCTTGATCTGGTGGTGATATTAATTCAGGACCAAGACTCACTCCTGCCAACTCACCCATAAAGACGGTTATGACAACGTCCCTCTTACCTTCGGATTCGTGCGTAGATGCTTTTGACCATGCCATAAAATTACAGAAGCAAAATTGGGTATCGGTGAGCTCTTGACGATGTCCTGGTCTATCCTGAAAACTAGCCCAGATCTGTTGGGTTTGTGAGAAACATAATTTCTGATAAATTTCCGAGGTTGACAAATAATGATTGTGTTGGCCTGTTTCCATAGGATTAACCTGTAAAGAACTTCTGGACCCGCGATATTCTCATTTTTGTTTAGTCTTGTGAGGACAGGGGCTACTTTTGCTGCCTGTGCTACCGCGGGAACACCAGGCTGCCCCCCGCTCCCAGTAGGAGCGGGTGCTATGGGTCTTATCTCCGGGTTGCTCATGTCAAACGACCG
Source organism: Aedes japonicus (assembly GCA_034211315.2). NCBI lineage: Eukaryota > Metazoa > Arthropoda > Insecta > Diptera > Culicidae > Aedes > Aedes japonicus. The sequence goes on along the minus strand of JASCZW010006445.1, from coordinate 39,133 downwards.
TATAGAATCTAGCAACGGACTCGTCTTTTTCCCTCTGGTTCAATGTCACAAGGCTCTTCGATTATATTGACTTTCTTTCTGTAATGGAGTCAAGTATATTCCAAACCACATATTGGGGTTTTGTCTCTCAAAGACTCAGCTTCGTGAGTCTCCTCAACTAAGTGTGACTCCTCTTGAGCACAAACTAGGTATGAACTCGTTCATAATAACCTGGTTGTGTCGGAGAGTCACACTAGTGGAGAGATCGATGCGCGAAGTTAAGTTTTCGAAGAAACAATACCCCAATTACCCCACCTGACCGCCTTTGTCCGGTTTGTCGATTTATCCGGCATTAAAGACCATAATTTTGGGTTACTGGACCCGATTGGGGGTAAATAATTACACTGCCAGTTGTGGGGTGAAAATAATGAGCATCTCCATAAGTGGACTATATTGTATTCATAAGGGTTTGTGTCATATGAACGTGATCTCCGTCTAATCCATTCAGGTAACCGCTGGCGAACAGGGTGTATGGCGTCAGCGCTCACTTAGGCTTAACAGAACTAGGGATATTAAAATTCCCCATTCCTGACAAATAAGTGGCGATCGACATGGACTTGATATGGACTTGATAGTTCGCTTGATTGAGAATAACGCTCATCATTTCTCGGTCGAAAGTAGTAATGTGATTTCAATCAATCTAATTAACTAATTGAAGCAAAATAGTACAAGTAACGATCAAATGTGGTAGAGGATAGGGCTACACAGCATTATTGTAAACTTTGCAGAACACACAACGAAGTGGACGTCCTCGATCGTTAACTGAACACAATGAGCGGTTTATTGTGAAGGGAATCAAGAACTAATCAAAAATAAGTGCACCAAAGTTGGCAAGCGAGTTGGAAAGATGAGGCACAAAGCTATGTACCAACACATTCCGAAATACCTGCAAAAAGTATGGATATCATGCACTGCAAATTTGTTTTCGTAAATAAACTTTCACTTGTTTTGTAAACATGAATTTTGTACATAGAACAAATGTCTCGTAAATTGTATGAAATATTCGTGATGCTTGTCATCTTACCAAATGCTATCATTTCACTTTTTTTGTGCAATGCACAACGTGAATTTCGTGAAGACCAGCTAATCTTTGCTTTTCTTCGATCGTACTCATAAATGTTAGTGTTGCTGCGGGGATGGCGGGAATCTTCAATTTATCTCAAAATAGAAATGAAAGCGCTGTCGAGAGTTAGAACCTCATGCACAATAATCTAGACTTCTCACGAGTGAACATTGTATAATAAGATCAACCACGGACTCAACAGCTCTTCCTGAAAAAATGTAGCATCGAATCCCATGTCAAAAAAATTAAAAAAATAACTCGTGGTTGCCCTTTTTTTTAATTTTATTTTTAGCCGCATAGGTAGATCTGTCAGTCGTTCATGCAACCTCCAGAGAGACGTTTCTTTTGTATCGGTTTAAAGTTATTCGTAGCTCTTTGTATTGTTTTCGTAGAATGAACGAATGTTCTTTCTGTGTCAACAAATGCTTCGGGCTTTTGACAGTTGCGCGTATGGCATTAAATATGAACATAGCTTCTTAAAAAGTACAAGTCAGCTTCATTGCAGAAAACAACGAATAAATTTGTGAGTCCTACCTTCGATTTAATGAAATAAATGCAAACTAATTTTCAGTGAAGTTATTAAATCTGATTAGTTGCTAAAGCTTGCTACTAGAAGAAGGTGATGTAAATTATTGAAAGTATTGAATTTGCTTGCATAATGCGTGCATTAAAAATAAGCGATTCTATATTCCGATTTTTCATGCGATTACCCTGTCACCTGGTGCCCAGACAACCACAAGTCGTATAACAGTGTTCAAATAGTATCGTATATTCCTATATTTTAAGTCTATATCGCAATTAATTGTGGCCTTTATCGTGTTATGTTTAAGTTAAATCGTAAAGAGTGCAAATTTCCGACTTACATACGATGTGTCATTTATTCATCGTACTGCGTTACAAACTAAATCGGATAAACATCGCAAAGCTTATTAAACCGAAATTGTTATTACAAATACAATCGCATACGATATCAAATCAACTCGTAAAAGAAACAATGGAATTTGCACGTATATGGCCTCCACTTTTGCACGTATAAGCCATATTTTTTGCATTCAATACGATTTGTTTACTTACATATGTGTTTGCATATCATAAAGACAACTTTCAATAAAGGGCGATACGGTCAAAATTTGGTCAATATCAACTTGACGTATTTCTTTAAATTTTGCATTTAAAAAACCTGAACACCCCTCATTTTGAAGGTGTGTGTGTGTTTAAAATGTTGCTCCTATTTTGATTTTGGAATTCACTCTTCAGTTGTCAAAATGCCGTCCAAGCAAGAAGAGCAGCGTATCAAAATTTTGCTCGCGCATCGCGAAAATCCGAGCTACTCGCACGCAAAGTTGGCAAAATCGCTAAAAGTTGCCAAATCAACCGTTACAAATGTAATTAAAGTGTTTGGGGAACGTTTGTCGACAGCCAGGAAGTCTGGATCGGGGGGAAATCGAAAACCGGAAGCCGCTGAGACGACAAAGAGAGTTGCCGGTAGTTTCAAGCGAAACCCTAACCTATCTCTCCGAGATGCCGCAAATAAACTGGGTGTATCGTCAACAACCGTGCATCGAGCCAAAAAACGAGCCGGACTATCGACTTACAAGAAGGTAGTGACTCCAAATCGCGATGATAAACAAAATACGACGGCCAAAGCGCGATCCCGGAGGCTGTACACGACGATGCTGACGAAGTTTGACTGCGTGGTAATGGACGACGAAACCTACGTCAAAGCCGACTACAAGCAGCTTCCGGGACAGGAGTTTTATACGGCAAAAGGAAGGGAAAGGTAGCAGATATTTTCAAGCACACGAAACTGTCAAAGTTCGCAAAGAAATATCCGGTTTGGCAAGCCATCTGTACCTGTGGCTTGAAAAGCAGCATTTTCATAGCTTCCGGGACTGTCAACCAAGAAATTTACGTGAAAGAGTGTTTGAATAAACGTCTGCTGCCTTTCCTGAAGAAACACGGTTGTTCCGTACTGTTTTGGCCGGATTTGGCATCTTGCCATTACGGTAAAAAGGCCATGGAGTGGTACGCCGCCAACAACGTGCAGGTGGTTCCCAAGGACAAGAACTCTCCCAACACGCCAGAGCTCCGCCCAATTGAGAAATACTGGGCTATTGTCAAGCGGAACCTAAAGAAGACCAAAAAAACTGCTAAGGACGAGCAGCAGTTCAAGGCAAACTGGCTTTCTGCGGCGAAGAAGGTGGACAAGGTGGCTGTACAAAATCTGATGGCAGGGGTCAAGCGTAAGGCCCGGCAATTCGGATTTGGAAAAGCGGAAGCCTAACTGAATATTTTTCCTGAATTTTATAGTAATTGAACTTGAAAAAGAAATTTAATTTGATTTTTTAAATAAACGATTTCACCGATTTACACGCGTTTTCCCTTGACCAAATTTTGACCGTATCACCCTTTATACGTATTTTGGTTGCCTGGGTGGTTAGTCTACCAGTCAGTAGTCAATATATACTAGTTGCCTATATACTGTGAAAATGTGACAGCTCCATCTGTTAGTTTACAGCAGCTAAGGCAAGAACAGTGAAACAACTTCGATCTATGGCTTGTTCGTACAGCCGTCGTGGCTCACTTCATGTCAGCCGGATAGGACAGCGGAAACATCTACAAGATTCTGGCAGTTCTGAAGAAGTAAGAGTCCATCGAGCGGAAGCCTGGTTCAGGCCGTCCGGCCGTTTAAGTGACCGGAGGATTCAACAGAAGCTCAAACGCAAGGTGGCCACTCCTTCCGTGCGTTGGGCCAAACGGTCAAGAAGTATTTGGCCAAAATGAATATACACATGCGGAAGCGTCAGTCAGTGCCAGAAACTAGCTAAATTTCTTCGAATACAGCTACATCCAATCAGAAGGACCAAAAGCAATTCAGCAAGGCACCGCCCACTCCTGCCCTGGGCGAGGAGTAATTTCGGGAACCTGACGAAACTCCAAAATCAACTTCTCTCTGTCAGAACATATCATCTTCAGGCTAGATCGTCCCAATGCAAGTAAGGGTGGTGTAGCTGTGGTCATCAAAAAAGGTATCTGGTACGAGATTCTGTCGGGAAGACCTTGAGATGCTCACGATCCACCGATCCCGCTTCATAGTAGCCGGTGATGTCAATGCTTGCCTTATCCTGTGGAGAAATCATACGACCAACAAAAACGACATCCCTCTGGCTAATCACATTAAATCAGGTGCTTTCACTTCCCAGGCGATCCGACCTTTCTATCCCCAGCTGGAAGTACATCCGCCCTAGAAGTTTTGTTTTCCGACTTGGCATTCTTGAAGCCGGTCACTCACCACGAGCTTAATTACGACCACTATCCGGTGATGTGCGAACTGGACTGTAACCCAACGCAAGTCCCACTGTCGATGAGACGGGATAACCACCGAGTCACCTGGGTGGTATTTAGTCACCTAGTGGATCATTAGTCGAAGCCATTGACAAACAACTGGATGCATTCGAGGAAGCCGTCTACGCCGCAAAGAAAGCCGATGGTATCCGATGGATACCGGTGAGAAAGTAATACCCTAATATTGACCGCTGCGCTCGTCAACCTTTCCAACAACTGAACACCGTTCGCCGGCAGTTCCAACGAACGGAGGCCTGCTGAGGAAAGAAGAGCTCTCCATCCTCAGCTATCAAATTGGGGATCGAATGATGGCCATCAAAAACCAACAACATTGCCCGTTCGACCTTTCGAAGCCATTCTGGAAAGTGGCAAATTTCAAAACAGAAGCCGAAAGCAATTCCGCCACGGGAGAACGATACTGGAGACATCCTGTTATCCCCGTCGGAGAAGGCCAACGCAATCGTCAGCAAAATTGTTAAAGCTCACAACCTCGGTGCCAGCATGGTGAGTCCCCATAAAGCTGCTGTTCAGCGAATAAACCGCCAGCAAGTCGACATCGCACCTTTCGTCGTCCGAGTGATGAAAAATGAAGTTCGTGCAGCAGTGAGGTACGGGAAAAACATGAGGGCCCCTGAAAACGATGCGATTATCAAATTGGTCCTGTAAAAACTCTCCGGAAAGGCGTTTTGCTTCCTGTCGGAAATTTGTAACAGATGTTTCCAGCTGGCTCATTTTCCGACGGGGTGGATGACAGGGAAAGTTATCCCTATTCTGAAACCAGAAAATGACCCTACGGCCCCTACAAGCTCGGTTTGCTCTCAGCTGTCCGCAAAATTTTCGAGACACGACGGCTTGATCCACAACTTCCAGAACTTCCAGAGCTCTCTGACGAGGATGGTAAGGAGCTATCTAACCAACCGTTCGTTCAGAGTATTGCATGCAGAAGCGTCGTCTGCTCTCAAATCGAACCTAGCCGATGTCCCCAAGGTAGCCTTCTGGTCCCTTTCCTGTACAATTTGTACACTTTGGACGTCTCTCAGCTATTCGCTGGATGCAGGCTGGCGCAGTACGCGGAAGACAGTGCAATAGTGGCCAATTGTCGGATGCGTCATGGCTGCGTAGGAATGGTAACAATAGCTTCTTAAGGTATTCTTTACGGTATATTTCCTTGTTTCCGTTCCGGTAGTGATGAAGCTTTGGCTTGCACGACCGCAGCTGCGTATTGAATGCCAAACCAAATATTTTTTGGGAAACTTGGCCTTTTTCTTCGTCCTGAAATACTCCTCTACGCCGTTTCGTTGCATGGCAGTATAATAAGACATTCCGGGAAGGTACATAAAGTCTTCCAGCACATGAGTTTCATCGTCCATATTAACACGCAGGAAAACTTCGTTAAATATTCACGATACAACTTGCGAGCCCGGGTTTTAGTCGTCACATTTTGTTTATCATTACGATTCGGTACAGTTTCCACCTTGAACAATTTCATACCTTGCCGGTGCTTGGAAGTATGCACGAAAGTTGGGGACATTTTTATTTTTCTTTCCACAGTTTGTATCAAATGATCTGGTCTTTTCTGCAATATTTCCTTCATCTTCGCGTCCTTCTGGTGGTTCATGAGATCCGTTTTTGTCCCGCGTGCTTGCAGGAAATCCAAGCAATTTTGCAAGTTTTCTTACTGATAGATCCGGATTTTCACTGCGACCACACACAATTGCTTTTCGCACTGACTCTTCTTTCGACGCCATCTTCGATCTAAAAGCTTGTAGTTTCACCATAAATTGATTTTATAAAATGAACAGACATACGTTCATCGGTCAGTGAAAAATTCCACGCATTGATGAAGTATTTCCATAGACATCCGTATTTAGGGGTGTCCAGATTTTGTCGCGAACACGCCTTACCTCTACCCGACTGTTCCATTCAGGAAAACGGATACCCCGTCGAATGACGTCGAATATCTTGGTGTCACCATTGACAACAAATGGAACTACCATACTCACACCGACCATCTGCGAAGCAAGTGCATCGGGCTGCCAAAGCATTGAATCTGGTCATATACCGAAGGTTTCGGTTATTGCAGCGGAACAAACAGGCAGTCTTCAATACAATTATCGCCCGGTGATGAACTACTCCATGCCGTTGTGGGCAATTTGTGCAGAAACCCTCATTTACTTTATGTGATCCTGAGGCTACCTCCAAGTGATCTAGAATCAGCTTTTACGAGTACAAGAACCAACGAGCTCCATCGTGCCGCTGAATTAAGGACAATGAGAGACCGCATCAAGGTATCTTCAGACGCATTCATAGATAATCACTGTCACTCCTAGAGCCCACTTATCCAAGTGATTATTGAACAGTACTAAATTATAAAATCACTAGCTGGCCCGGCAGACATTGTCCTGCCCATAATTAAATTACTAAATGGAAAATTGGAGAAGGAGTTATAAATGTAAAAGTTTATTTGCAATAAGTTTTAATTCCATTTGTTTAGAGTTAATTTCTTACTGTTGTGTGATGATTTTATCAAAATATGTTGCTATAAGGTAAGGTTTATTGTCCAAGAAAACTTATAGAACATTATAGATATAACCATAGGTGTTGGCATGAACTGTTCTCTTATTATGTTCGTTGCCTCAAACGAAGTCATTTGAAAACAACCATTATAACTCTGGATGTTCTGCAGAATATGTTTAGAATCACTTCCTGATCCAGACACCAATGAGCGCAAACGCTCTGGTGGTGGATTTAGTGGCGTTACTTTAACTTTGCCACTTGCACAACACAATTCATTCGGTGTTTCATTTGGGAGCTACAATGCATTACAATGAGAACAAACTTCACTCATTGATTCAATGGCGATTGATATATCCGCACTGAAATTAATCAACGGATCATATTGAAATGCAGCACGTTGAAGATTTTGCAGCATGTAGGTTTGCTGTCGTAGTCGTTTAGTGATGTTATTTTGGGTACGATTGTCACCAGATCTTTCTGGTACTTCCCGATTACGCTTCTTTCTATCGCTTGTATTTCGACCTGCTCTCTCTTCTTGACCCAACATCGGTCGAGCCCGTGCCATTCGTTGTCGATCCAAGTCATTTTGAGTTGCATGCTGAACGTCTCATTCAAGATTTTGCTGCGCTAACAGTCGTGCGGCTGCAGCGACCAATATTACTTCGTCTAGTAGGAGGCACTGCACAATAATACTAATTGAAATTGAAATTGCAACATAATTAGTTTCTTCTATATTTCTAGTAATATGTTCGTTTTCACTTTCCTGATGCAATATTAATCTTACAGAGACCGATACTAAAATAAACAAAAATGTTATTATACACCTGTCAGTTCAACATACACACTACCAAAATCTCGTATAAATTTCTGTCCCTGAGACCGACACATGCAAGCATCTTTTAGCGCATAAGAATGTGTTGAAAGAGATGAGAAAATAAATTCAACCGAACACATCATTTGTTGAATTGCGTATGTGTAAGTTTCAGAAGACATAATTTCACACGAAATCTTTCTTTACGTCCCCCGACTATTACGTTCCCCGACTTTACGTTCCCCGACTATTTACAAACATGCATTAGGTCTCGTGTAAAATTCATAATTTCTAAGTGTGTAGAATACAAAAACTAATACTCTCATTCTCCATCGAACTTCACTCCTATTTACATCTCGCTGCGAGATATCACCAATACAAACGTTTCAATTTATACGTGAACCTACACGTTTACACTGCCCAAGTAACAATTCTAGGGTTTTTTTTCATTAGGGCGAATCTACAATTGAGAGATTCTCTCCGGGCTCGCTCTCTTTCATTCATAAACCTATCACCTTTGCGTTTTTCATTCTACTATTTGTAGAGTATGCTAGCCAGCACTATTGTGTTTCGATCTGTACTAAAGAATGCCTCGTAAGTTTTATAATGGCGGTGTAATGAATGGAAAAGAGCACTCCTCCCGGCTTTGTTGATGAAACTACATTCAAAACTGTTTTGTCCACCAACACCTCCTCTATTCATCTTTAAAGCCAAAATGTGTACAAAGTGGCCCACTCTTTAGACGGTTATGAAAACAAATTAATAAAACCTTTCCAAGACCATAAAGATTTTGAAAATGTTCTAGTGAAAGATGTTATTATGAAAGATAATGCCGAATGGCCACAGCTGTCAAACTTCACGGCGATGTCGTGGCTGGTTTTTGTTGTTCTGCTTTGTTCGATTCTCTGCTCTTCTGATTCATTCAACAGTAAATAATGGCTAAGAAAAAAGCTCAAGTGTTGCGGGAAATTATGTTAGAAAGCAAAATATATAAAACAAATTGAGTTTTTTTGTATAGCATATCATGCTCCAAATCATATGCGCATTTAATTGTATGGTGAATATTGGCATGATAAGAGCTGAAAATTAATGCGCCTCGGAAATTATGTGAGTTTACAACAACAAAAACAAAATTGAAAGAAATATATTCGATAAATTAATCAAGAAACTTCTGAAAATTGATGAAATTCAATAAGGTTATCTGAACGAATACCGAAATTTGCCTCAGATCTACAGTTCAATTGTATGACATTTAAAATTTAGTGTATTTATTTTTCCACATTTCAATTATTTCATTCATTCCAATATGGCGATTGCATGAAATCACAGTTTTGCCAATGATCTAATTTATCTTTGCAATGGTTACTATAAAACTATCTGGTCGCTTGATAGCTTTTCAAAATGCCCAGTAGCCGTTTAATGCATTTACTGGAAGCAAAATGGTTTTAAAATGCTTTTTCAACTGACCATTATAAGATAATATGAATGAGTCCTAAAACGGTATTTCAAAATAGCACTTTATGATTTTACAAAGTCAAATTAAAAACTTTGATAGGGATAAAAGGAATTTTAGAAGTCAAGGTTTTAAGATTGTTGTAAAGAAGCTGTGTAGGTTCTTATAAACCTGACTAAAATTTGAAACCTATTGGCATCTCTTGCTGCCATAATAAAACCGAATTGATTTCTGGTGGCTTTCATAAAACTTTAGTAAAACTTAGTAAAGCTGGATGGTTTTGGCAATGTTACTTGGGTGAGGTTGCTTTTTACGCAGGAATGAGTGCGCTGAAAAAAAAATTTCCTTAAAAACAACTGAGTAACTCCTAGAAATCACGTACAAACCCGTAATTTACGAAAACCTCGTAAAAAGCAACAAAAGGGATTATTTAAACGCGTTAATGACAAAATCTAAGTGAACGGTATCTCCTCGCGTGAATTCTGAACACCACGTAAAAAAAAACTCGCATAATAAACGACTCCAGTGTATTATCGTTTTCGCATAATTTTTCAAAAAGTCCTAAATAACAATGAGAGATTCGCTCCTCTCTTGTCCTTTTTTTGTTATTTAAGACGCCATTATAAAATTTTCCAACGATTTCTCCTTCCAACTCGATGGATGGTCGTGTTGTTTTTTATTATGATATTTCCATACAAAGTGAAAAATTAATTAAAATGATTATTTTACTTTCCCAAAAAAATTTCGTACATTTTTTATTTCAAAAACCTGTTGGGATGCAAGACGAATCAAATGAAAATGAAATAAAGTAATTCCATCGTGTCGTTCGTGAGTTATGCTGTCACGAACGGACAGCATTTCATTTTTATATATATAGATAGGTTAAGTAGGTTATCAAGTTAAAATTAAATTGCCATGCAAACAGAAAAATACACAAAGCCACCAGGAAAACAAATAATCATCATCGTTGTCAATTCAAGATAAAGATTGAAAACATTAAATTGTATCACGTAACTATGAATATGTTTAAACACCAGATAAAATGGAAATTAAATTGAATTGAAAAAAAAAATAATTGGATTTTCATTCTTTAATTTTGAAAACCTATTTCTTTTAAATGCAATAACCAAGTGCTCGGTTGATGCAAAAGTTTAGGATATTTAACAAGTAAATAATGCGAATGTTCCGTTCAAAAGCTGACCATTTTCATGGCGCTTTTAATTTTAGATTTTGCAATTTGTTTACCTATTTATTGCAAAGGATGTAATGGTAAGGAAATAAGACACATGTTTTTACATAGCCGTAGTAACGCAAAGAAAAAGTTAACGAAGAGAATCTCTTAATGTTACTTTGGAACTAATGCATTGTTCAGCTTGATTGCTCGAGTAATTCATGATTGGGGCCCCAAACCCAATTGTAAACATTGATATTAAATCTAGATTTCTCAGGAATCCCAAAACACTTATGCGAATTGAAAAATCTTGAAGAGGAATGTTTGCTTTACCATAGTTGGATATTTTAGAAGTCTTGCGATTCATGAGAGATTAACGCTGAAAGTCATTGTTTATAATTTGCTTTTAGGCCCAAATTACGAATTACTCGTAAAAATTTGTATTTGACTGTGCTATGTATTGTCCATTCGTTCATTAACACGCTACCGTCAAGAATTCATCGAGACAGAATTCTTACCGGCGGCACATTTCTCGTCCGATTTTATGCGGTCGGCTCGGCAGCAACTTTATGGCTCGTTAAAATTGTGTTCAATCGTTTAAGTGTTCATATTTCGACGCGGTGGCCCCGTTCTGGTCCTTCAGATGTCGTTTGCTTGTTGGGTGGTCATCATTTGTGTATTTATTTAAATAGTTCCTTGAGCAACGAGCGCGCATCCCGGATTTTGCAGCATGCAGTTCTGTAGTCTCTCCTTTTCCTTATCATTCCGGCTATTTATTTTCCACGGTGATTTTGAGCGCAACGAGGGGTGGCCGTCTTTCTTAATGGTTGCATACAAAACTGTAATTTAGACGCTAATTTTGCGTCTGGTGGGTAAATTGGATGGACGGAAAAATAATAACATCATTTGCAGCGAACGGTTGGGCAAACGAGGCACTTCTTTACATGCTGTTGCTGAGTTATTGCTTCTGGTGTTCGTTCGAAGAAGGAGCTTTGCATTGTCTTTCAGTTTGAGGAAGTAGTGAATAGGATGAAATGCATTGTTCAGTATTTTGATTTCTTTAAGAAATGCGAATTAGATGATGGTTTTCTTGAAACGAGTGATTTTAAAGAATCTTAGGGTATGTGTCTCTTGACTCAGCCTAATATGCAATGAGTGATTTTTTTAAAATTAAAACCCATAAGTTGTATGAACTGTAAACGGTATTTACTGGAATACTGGTAAGTGTGAGCTGTTTAGTGGAATGCCTGAAACTAAAAAAGGAGAAGAAAGAGAAGTAATTTCCATGAAACTCCATCTACCTTTATTGCAGATACGTGTATTTCGTCTAAAATGTGCAGTTTTGTGTCGTGTACTAATACTCGACTGAAAGAAAACCATCGCCGCCTGATGTATATATACTATTTTTCAAAAACAAAAACTTTTTCCTACAGCTAACATGTTTTACCTAACCTATCCTGAGTCAAAAACAAGTATACTAAATAACTACCTTGCCTTTTCTCTGTACATAACCTAATAATTCTGTAGCAGCGTTACAGCGAATGAAACGAGAGTGGAACTTTAGAAAAAAGCGTATACTCAATGATCGCTTCTCTTAATCCAATTTCTAGTACCACCTACCACTGCTTGGCAAAAGTAATGTTCGGCTCTGTTTGCAACTTAGGTCGATAGATGACTATGTTAGTTTGTACATTCAACAATTTTTTTTTTATTCCTTTATTATCGAGATTTTCAGCCCTGGGCTGTTTCATCTCCCGTTGTAGTCACTTAAATACCTTTTTCGGTATTTTCGCAACTTGTCCGGAGGTGAGATTCGAACTCGTGACTTTGGCGTGAGAGGTATGGATGTTAACCACTACGCCGGGGTCGCCCCCCCCCCCCATTCAACTATTTTTTCAATAGAAAATACATATTCATGTCCACTCGAGGCCCCACGGGGACCTGTTTTGGAAGTACAGGTCCGAGGACAAATCATCAAATGGCCACTACACATTGAGAAATATGCAATTGGCAAAAATTCAAGAATTTTTGAAACCCATATTATCAACCGGAATCTATTTCCGTTCTCTCTCCAGCCCGGATTAATACAAGTCTCACACCAATGCTCTACAAACTATCATCGAAAGATCTTCGTCTCGCGATATCATCACTATAATCTCCCGTTTTTGAACTGGAACTTCGACAAAGATGTGAACGGTTGTTTACCATCGAATGCGTCTGGCATACGGAACCGATGCTCACCAGCGGACTAGTTCAAGTTAATTCATTTGTTAATTTCAATAGAGAGATCTTGGACTTAGCCTTTACCATCGAACCGGATGCTATCAACCTACATGAGCCTCGTGAATTGAACTTCAGGCTGTTTGATTTCGACTCCATGAACAATGTATTGGCTACTATTGATTGGCAACATACTTTAGAGGTTGATTTCATCGATGCTATTTCTGATCAATTTTACGACAAACTGTTTGAAACTCTCTATGCGCGAGTTCCTCTCCTACGACGGATTACAAGGCCAACTTCTGTGCTACCATGGTGGAATCCAACGCTACGCAATTTGCGGAATATGCAACGCAAGTCACGAAAACGACATCTCATTGCCAGAACCTATGAGACTTAAAATGAAATCCGTTTAATCGAAACGAGGTACAACGTCCTACTAAAGTCCTGTTATGAGGAACACGTCCAGCGATTGCAAGCGATCCTGAAGCAACACCCAACTGCAGTTTGGAAGTTCATGAAGTCACAACGATCTTGTGATAGCATTCCTAACACAGTTGAATTCTACGGGGTCGCCGCTAGCATGCATGTCGATGCTGCGAACTTGTTTGCGTGCTTCTTCCAAACAGTTTATAGCAAAATTGTACGACTTCTGCATCCAAATAATTTTGACAACATACGGGAGTTCAATATGAACATACCAGCGCTTTGTTTCTTGGGTCTTGAGTCTGTTCATAGCTCTTTCAGAAAAGGCGCAGCTACCAAGCAACACCATGCTGGAGGTAGCACGGTTCGATTCCCGGTCGGGTCTAGGAAGTTTTCGTTGAGGAAAATTTCTCGATAACTTGGGCATAGGGTATGATTGTACTTGCCACACAATCATACTGATGCAAAAACTATACCTGAGATCGAAAGCTCCTAATTAATAACTGTGGAAGAGCATTGAGAACACTAAGTTGAGAGCAAGCATACCCAAGTAACAATTCAAATGCAAATTGGTTTTATTCATGTTTTATGGTAGTTTTATCAAAGCATTATGGAGATCATCTGGTTTTATCAGGGCATTTTCCAAGTTAAGGTGGTTTTAATTGATTAACAGTTCTTAAGAGTGATTAAAGAACACTTGAAGAAACCTCCATAAAACTACATCGTTTATAAGTGTAATTCACTTTATAAGTAATTTTATGAGATACTTGAGTCCCCTCTCAAGACATCGTTTTGTAACTTTCATAAAACCTGATAAAAGTTTTGAGAAGGTTTTATGACATTCTTCTTCAAGGTGAATGTATCTTGAAAATGCTGCCATAAAACGCTCTTAGAACCATTTGGTTTCGAATAAGAGCACATACTCTTGAGAAAGAACATTATGTGAAAAATAAACAAACTGGACAATGGACGCCCATAGGTGAAAGAAAATATGAAATAGTGGATCGTTCAAGCGGAAATTCAATGAAAACCTATCCAATATATTGAATACTCCTTCATCTCAGCCACCAACGACCTTTTTTTTTCCATCGCTAGATTCCATTGGAATCGCAGCCTACTGAGACTAACTTATCAGAAGGGTCTATGCGTTATGCGTCCTATTTTTTTGTAACGAATCAAATTAAATGATGCAATGTGTAAACCGAGAATCATAACTCATGATTATTGATTTTATGCCAGTTTTGCAAGTTAAACCTAACGTCCCAGGCAGTGGATTATCGCCATGCGTTATCGTATGTCCACCACCGTTAGGTGGAGGAGGTGGTGCGTTGGAATTGCTCAGTGATCTACTACACAGCGCACTTCATCCGACGTTAGGTTTATAAACCTATAGCTATAGCATATAGATCAAGAGGAAACATCATTTTTCACTCAACTGATGTTTCCGCCTTCCAGGCAATATTAATTATCTGTTATTCTTCCCAAAACCATTGTTAGCATATTCAAGTTAAATTTTCTTTTTGTTTTTGTTTTTTTTTTACCGCCGCTGATTAAATTATGACTAAGAACAACAATTATGCATAGGCACTTTTGATTTGCACCGTCACGTTTTCTTTGTTTATGATGTGCCTTTTTCACGCTGATTTTATGGCTATCTTACGAGAGACTTGTTTACCTTGAGCAATTAAAACAAGTTTTATTCAAGCGTAACTCATCTTTTTCAAGAGTAGAACAAATAAAGATGAACTTATCGCACTCCTCAAAAAATCTTGTTAGTCTTGTGTAAGAAATATAGGTTTTATTTGCGTTTTTTGGTAGTTTTAGATAAAACCATTGTAAAAATGGTGAGCGTGGCTATTCTGGATTCCCTCAGAACGGTAGCCATTTTCATAAGTATGCAACAAAACTCTAATTTTTCCAATGGTACGAACAAACAATGCTGTTTAAAATTCATTTTGAAACATAAAATGGATTGTAGACACAATTTATTCAAGATCTAACAATTTATCAGCCTTGTCACCTAATTGTTGAATTTTCAACAATTTTTTTTATTTTTTAAATAAGTCAATGTTCTAGCAATGATTCAGAGGCGCGTTAAAATTTTCGAACTTTTATGTAATAAAACACCAATAAACTGAATGTCGTATGAAGAATTCATCAATGGCTGGCAAAAAAACAGATGCATTTATGGTCGATTTAATAATTAATTTACAAACGTATCCACTTTGGAAGAGAATTATAGTAGCTTCCACTCAACCATAAACAAAAAAAAATCGCCATTCATCAGAACGAATCGAAAAATGGAATCTTCGAAACATATTTGTGACGGACTGGAAGTGTTCTTAAAGAGGAAAATCATAAAACTATTATAACTTATGGTAGTTTTATCATAGTTTTAAGTATGTCTTGAATGTCATTACAAGTATGTACCGATAAAACTATCAAGTTTTAAGCGAACCTTGGGAAATAGTCTTGAGAACCTCCTGTAGTATGGGCCTTTTGTAACTTAAGAGGGTTTTATGGCTGTTTTATCGATGTTATGTAGAATATCTAGTTTTATGCGTGGTTTTATCAAATGAGTCTTGAAAACTTCTTCAAGTGTACCTTAAAATTGAATTTGTTACTTGGGATAAGCAAGTTGTGAACGCAATAACGCTAAGAAGAAGAAGAACACGCCAGCTCGCCATACTTTACAATAAACAGAACAGCAATACTAGAGTCAGGCGTTTCCAGGCGTCTGGGAAGACGCCTTCATCCAGGCATCTTTGCATTACCACCCTGAACATATCGGAAGCGGGCAAAATAGCCCTCATGATGGTTCGGTATACCGTCGTCATTCGTATCCATCGCCTAATACCCTTCCTCCGCAGTTCCGATATCATCACTCACGTGATTGTGGATGTTCGGCGCCGCTGACCATCCATTCACCGCCATGGTTATGGTCTGTGATATTCTATGACGATGAAAACCAGGAGCTCGGGTCGTTCCGGGGAAGGATTCCTCCAATGACCACCTGTAGTAGCTCCGATGATTACTCGGTTGCAGCTGCCGCATCTTTGGTTTTGGCCATTACCACCCAATAGGCATCACCCCATGGTTTCACATTGCCTTTCAAACACAGGCCCTAGAAATAGGCTTGTCGGCCTCTTAAGCGTGGCCTTAGTGGCGGCTAGCTCCACTAGAAGCCCCGGTTTTTCGGAGTTTGACCACGCTCTGTATCCTTGATCTTGCATACCTGACACAACCTCCTGAACCGGGAGTTTGCCATCGTCATGCCACCATATTGGACTAATCCGCAATTATGGCATTTACTTTCTGCCAACTCGCGAACTGCCAGGAATCGTAGTTGCTGAGCTGTCTTACAGTGGTTCAGGTTTAGTTGGGTTACCTGTGATTAACATCGTAGTTTCCCTCGTAGGCTGGGTACTTACGACCTCCCGTGACGTGCTTATCATCCGGTTTCTAAGAGCAAGGTGCTCTGCTTGCAGTCCCGATCCTTGTGACCTACTCCTCCGCACCTTTTGCATAGGTCGTTTCTACTTGGGCCCTTACACCACCACAACTTATATTCATTCTCGAGGCACTAAAAGCATCCCATTGGCTGCTGATGCACATCCAGTGGGCAAATGAATTACCCCGATTTGAGTTTAGCCACTTCTAGGGCCGAGTCCACTGTGACTGCTGCCAGCCGTATGGTGGCCCCTTGGATTCCAAGTGGACACTTTCGCAATCGTATAGGTGCTGTGGCTTCCTCGACCCCACACTGAGCCATGATGACCGTGGAGATTTCAGTAGGCTCCGTGATCTCTTCCAGGTTTTTGCACTGGAGAGCCACTTGCGTGGCTAAGGCCTGCATCTCCACTCCCGCTCCTAACCCGACCAAAAGGGAATAACAAAATTATTTCTAGTTTTGTTATTCAGTTACGCTGTTTGTATAACAGAGATTGTTAGAATTTAGATCGCGGATGTTGTTAAAATAACAGAAATTGTAACAAAAAATCTTCTAGGGGTGAAAATATTATAGCAAACTATGATATAGATATAACATAAACAAAACAAACTTTGAAACAGTTTTGTTACGATGTAGCAAAATCATATCAGCTAGTGTAAGAATTCATTTATTAATTTACGCAGATTGTGCCTCCCAGGGCATTATATCTCAATTTGTTATAAGTATGTTATACAATTATTCAAATGAAAACGTCGCAAACAAATTTTTACCATTATCAGTTAGTCGTAACAAGGTTTGTTATAATTTTGTTATTTTTATGTTATACCCTCCTGGTCGGGAAAGCTTGTTCGGCCGTTTTTATATGGTGGTCCCCTCATCATCGTGTCCATTTTTCAGCTCCAGGATAATTTTGCCAATGCGAGTATGGTGAATATTCCGCGTGTCGTCACTCAGATCTGTGAGCATTGCATTGCCGCTCATCGCTTTGAAGACCTCGGGGTACAGAGACTCTTCAGTCTTCAAGGTGAGGGCCTCGCAGCGGTTTCACTTCCGTGCCAGGCTACGGATTGCTTCTTTTTTGGTATATTTCCGTTTTTGCAGACCTTGGACCAGAGATTATTCCCTAACTTTTGAAGGGTCGTCGTTTGTACTCTTCTCCTGGTAGTACTAAGTATCGCCTAAACAGCCGATAGTGTAAACAAAGTTGTATCAGGATCCATTTTTTTTAGACGGGATGGTATATTTGCCAACAGACTCCTGAAGAACTCAGGGTGTGAGGATGAGGGCGCCAACTCCTTGACCCACTATAAACCCACCCGTTCCGATTCACATTTCGGTATTACTTCAGGGAGGGGGCTAGTGTGCTTTACGCGCCCACTATGTCTAACTACATACGTATTTAGTAGTTAGCATCGCTGACAGGACGCTGATTAGATCGAGATGCTCCTGGAACCAAGCAGGGTTCGTCTGGTGATCCTTTCATATCGTCCGCGATCTCCTTACCCGACCACTTACGATACCTGCCGAATCTCGTTTCGTATGATCCCACCTCGGATCGAGGCTGCCAGGGCCAGGACCGGATTTGGAAAGTCTGGGAGTGTGACTTTACCCCAGGGTCGTCCCTGTTCCCCATGTCACGACTGCTTACGAGTTCCTCCGTTGTAGTCCGTAAGGCCGTTAAGAGGAGCTTAATATTTCCAGGGTGCACCGCGGGCAGGCAAACTTCCACACCCATTGTAACGACTAAATGAGCACCTGAGTCCAGCGTACATATTTGTCATAGGCAGCTATCCCAAACATCGCAACAGCATCGTTCCGATCCTACCAACGATCGTGAATCGGATCAACCAGGGTATCAGACGACCCATAAAGCGAAACGCCAGACTAGCGTGCGTGTCGTGCGACTTTGACAGAGCCTCTCCATCAAGCACCTGTTGTAATAGCACACGACTGGCCAGCCGCAACGTTCCACACTCTATACACTCACACAATCCATAAGTCCGACAATAAAGAATAAATTGACTAAGTAAGTGTTTTCTTTTGGTATCTTGATCGAGCATTTCACGTGCCTTCTACGAAGCTGAATGCTCATTTCATGCTCGAGCTTCCGCCACAATCGCAAAAGAGGTTATTGTTAAACACACCCTCAGCGGATTGAGGGCTTAGGAAGGAAGTCCATCTGACCCCATTACAACAAGCTGTGCGAAAACCGGGAACAACTCACAAGAAAACCCTGAAAGCGCTAATAGCTCATTTCAAGCGGAATCCGAACATTTCGACGTGGGACTTGGCCAAAAAACTTGTTTAGTTTAGTTAAGAGGAAGAAACACTTCGGACTTAAAACGTACAAGGTACAACTTCCCAAATCAAAACGAACCCTAGTAGAGCGATGCCAAATCGTGTGCCTGGAAACCCTACACGAATTGACTAACGAAATAAAGGGTGTGTCACATCAAATTCTAATCACGGAATAAACGCTGTAGAAAATTACCTATTAGACCGATCCTTGTCAAACTTCAAGACAATTAAAAATAAACCATTAATAAGCTTTTGACGTATTTATTTCATTCAACACCACTCAATAGGTGCTATACAACATCTGGCTGCAGCTTTTTCTGTACGGAAACCCACTTATTCTTCATGGCTTCCTCAGATTTGACCACCTTGGGATGCTTCCGTAGTGTCTGCTTCATAATAGCCCAGTATTTTTCGATAGTTCCGGTGCATTGGGGAACGAAAGTGACCACGTCAGGATAACATTTGAATAGTGGCACAAAGCTAGATCCGGCCAGAAGATCGTGGAGCCCTCGTGTTACTTCAACAGAGGAAGCAGACGCTTCTGTAGACACTCTTTGAGGTAGATCTCCCCGTTTACAGTCCCGGTGGTCACGAATGGTGCACTCCGTTTGCCATATGAGCAGATCGCTTGCCAAATCATATATTTCTTGGCAAACTTTGAAAGTTTCTGCTGGGAGGTGAAGAACAATAGCACTGGAAGCTGCCGGAAGTGCCGGGACAATGAGGCTTGGTAAGCATATGGGAGTACACTTTCTGGGTCCGTGACTTTCCCACCTTTTTTGCCGGTCGTCACGATTTGAAGCCTTCTGCACTGTGTACGTATGCAGTCCCTCACGGTCCTTGGCTCTCTGAACGAAAGACTTGGACAGATTCAAGGTTTTGTCCACATCCCGCTTAAACGCCTTCATGACACGCTTGTGATCCTGATCACGAATAGAACATCTATTTATTCTGACCAATTTTCTCCTTCCGTTCGACGCTCAGAGTTTCGTAGTTTAATCACGTTTGATCACTCGACTCACCGTTAAATGCACAACTCCGAGTTGTATTCCGATTTCCCGATGAGGGAGTTAAGGATTTTCCAGGTGCTTGCACAAAATCAACTCGCGACGTTGCTTTTCGGATGATTTTCGAAAAACTGACAGCGATAAAAAAACACTCCAAACTACGGCTACCCAAATTCTCAAGAGAAAATACCTAATGGATAATTTTCAACAGTGTTTTTTCCGTGGTGTAATTTGATGTGCGAAACCCTTTATAGTTGCCGCGTCATTTTGAATAGTTGCCGGGACATGAATATTTCACAGTTATGGACAAGTTTGCTGAGATTAACCGTCACAAACGGAAGAAGGTATCCAAATTCACTTCAAAGTTCCTAATTTGGCAGGCCATATGCGCTTGTGGCAGAAGATGTGAACCATTCGTGACCAAACGCACCATAAACGGTGAGACTGATTAAAACTGAGTTCTTCCAAAAACGGATTTTTAAGGCAGCTCAGACAAAACCCGTTGTTTTGGTCTGTTCGGGATTCATGCCACTTCTCCAAACCCGTACAGGAATGCAGTGATATGCTGCTAATTCTGAGGATTTTTTTACCGAAGGACATGGTCCTACCGGACAGTCCTAAACTCCGTCCCATCGGCACCCTTTGGGCCATCAAGAAGCACGACCTTTGGAATACCAAAAGAGAGGCGAAAGACGAACAGGAAATAAAACTAAGAAAAACGTGTCACAAACGACTTGAAGACATTGCATGCCACCATGAGACGAAATCAGTTACGTTTCTTCATGCAATAATCTCCACGAAGACACTCCTCGATCGTTCACTTGGCCACGTCCATGCAACCGTTGGAGATATGGAAAATTTGGTATCTACCTTAAGAAGATACGGGGAACCCACGTAGACTTCAATAGATATCAAAGGAAAAGTGATACGAATAGTCGGAGAGAATAATTGAACAGAATGCCCTGTTTGGTGTACAGAACAAAAATTTATTAAAAAATGGTCGTTGGGAACATCAAGTCTAGGAAAGTTATATGATGCTTCATTTCTCTTCAATGGGTTGGGACTTAAGCATTAACTTAACATTAACTTGCGCCATTACTCGCTCTCTAAAGGGCGATACGGTCAAAATTTGGTCAATATCAACTTGACGTATTTCTTTCAATTTTGCATTTAAAAAACCTGAACACCCCTCATTTTGAAGGTGTGTGTGTGTAGAATGTTGCTCCTATTTTGATTTTGGAATTCACTCTTCGGTTGTCAAAATGCCGTCCAAGCAAGAAGAGCAGCGTATCAAAATTTTGCTCGCGCATTGCGAAAATCCGAGCTACTCGCACGCAAAGTTGGCAAAATCGCTAAAAGTTGCCAAATCAACCGTTACAAATGTAATTTAAGTGTTTGGGGAACGTTTGTCGACAGCCAGGAAGTCTGGATCGGGGGAAATCGAAAACCGGAAGCCGCTGGGACGACAAAGAGAGTTGCCGGTAGTTTTCAAGCGAAACCCTAACCTATCTCTCGAGATGCCGCAAATAAGCTGGGTGTATCGTCTACAACAGTGCATCGAGCCATAAAACGAGCCGGACTATCGACTTACAAGAAGGTAGTGACTCCAAATCGCGATGATAAACAAAATACGACGGCCAAAGCGCGATCCCGGAGGCTGTACACGACGATGCTGACGAAGTTTGACTGCGTGGTAATGGACGACGAAACCTACGTCAAAGCCGACTACAAGCAGCTTCCGGGACAGGAGTTTTATACGGCAAAAGGAGGGGAAAGGTAGCAGATATTTTCAAGCACACGAAACTGTCAAAGTTCGCAAAGAAATATCCGGTTTGGCAAGCCATCTGTACCTGTGGCTTGAAAAGCAGCATTTTCATAGCTTCCGGGACTGTCAACCAAGAAATTTACGTGAAAGAGTGTTTGAATAAACGTCTGCTGCCTTTCCTGAAGAACACACGGTTGTTCCGTACTGTTTTGGCCGGATTTGGCATCTTGCCATTACGGTAAAAAGGCCATGGAGTGGTACGCCGCCAACAACGTGCAGGTGGTTCCCAAGGACGGAACCTTCCACCACGCAGAGAACTCAATTGATGAAATACTAGAGATTGTCAAGCGGAACCTAAAGAAGCCAGAAAAATCGCTGGTGACGATGCAGCTGGCTCATGTATTTTCTAGCTTTTATCTCGCTGCGCAGAAGCTGGACACGGTGGCTGTTTCAAATTGATAAATCTCGATGGCTAGTGAATGCACAGCGTATCGAGCTCGCATCAGGATTTGCGAAAAGCCAGCAAGCCTACAAACTGATGTTGATCCTGAATTTTAATATCTAGTACCGAACTCTGAGTATAGAAATTCTAAATGCTGATAATGACTGTCACAATAAACGATTCATCACTCGTATTTATACGCGTTTCACGACCAAAATATTGCTGTCATCATCGAACAAGACACACTTCGATCTAAGAAAAAACGTATCACAAACGACTGTATACCCTAGCAAAGAAAAATAACAAGCTGATATCATATAAGTAACAAGTTCTCTTATCCCAGTTATTGTTTTGATTTCCGCTGTTATCGCATAACAAATTTAGTTATCACCATTGGCAAATTTTGTTATCATATGTTATCATTTTAAACACACTATTTTTTATGAACGTTATGAGTTTAATTGTAAAACTATAAATTTTCCTAGCATATTTGAACAGGAAATTTTGCTTTTCATCAAAATATTTTTTTCAGTTATTGGCATGAGGATTTGATTGCAAATTGATAACATAATTTGATACTATTTCAATAAATTTGCTAAGATTTATTATCAAGTTGTTCACAGTGATAACAAAACAAGTTATTATTATGACATTCAACGAGTATTGTTATTCATTCTGTTATTTTGACTGTTTATTCAGCCTGAATGATAACATATTCAGTGATCAAAAAATGATAACCTGATATTAGAACTTGTTATCAATTTGGTATAATCCTTTGCTCGGGTAGAATCTGATGAAGGGCGTGAATAGCAAATGACGAGTGTTTTACCCAAACTTATCCTGGAATTCAACCTACGTATATGAACTGAAACAAATACATACACTGCGGCTAGTTTTTATAGCCGCACACAAGTTTATGGTATAACTTTTAAACCGGTTATGACACTTCATTTCTCCATTTTGCGCACGTACCTTTAAATTCCGGATCTTTCTCATCGTGCCATCAGCAGGAAGCTGAGAATGGTACATTCTACGGTGTCTCGTGTTTCAAATCGTTTGATGAACGTTTGACCATCGATCGGAACGAAAAAAGTGGCAAAAATGGATCTCCGTATAGTGTTATGGATCACAACCAGGCAGTGCAAGCTTTCAAGAGAAATCCCAACAGTTCAGATGTGGCAAAGAAACTGAATCTTACTAAAACTTTCGGGCAAGATGCGAATTAACGTGAAGGACTCCTCAAGTACAAGGTCCAAAAGGCGCCTAATCATGATGAAGGGCAGAATACAGTAGGTAAAACACGTGCACGGAAGCTTGTGACTGGAACGGCCAATGTACAGGTGTACCTAAAGGAATGGCTCCAAAAGCGTCTTCTTCCTCTTGTGAGGTCACACGATGGTCTTACGTTTTAATGGCCGGATTAAGCCTCGTCCCATTACTCGAAAGAGGTTTTGGAGTGGTACAAGGCTAAGGAGGTCAATTTCGAGTCGAAGCATCTAAACCTCCCGAACGCACCGGTACTGCGGACGGAAAAGACCACTTAGAGTTGAAAAAGGAACAATTAAATAATAAAAATTGAACAAAATGTGTTTGGGCTCATCAGTTTAAAAAACATGCAATTCACAGAGATTTAACCGTGTCAAACTGGGGTGCTATTTTGAGTCTGGCGAATTCTATCCGTTTCTGTTTATGCACAGGGGTCAAATGTTCGGACTGGTCTCCAAAGCCTTCCGAATTGTCTGACTGGCAAGAGTAGACTTAATTTTAGAGAGTGATATGGTTGAGTTTTAGGTCAATTTCCCAATGCTTTTCTTATCCCTCGGTGACAGCTTCGATTTTGTCGGCTTTCGTTTGGTCGTAGCATATTTTTTCTGGATTCTTCAAATAATTTCGTATGACTTTATCCGATCGGTTGAGTCTACGTCCAATTTCTCGAATTCAAACACCTTCCTGCTTATAGGCTGCAATCATCCTCTTCTCTTTCGCACTCAAAACACTTCCTCTCGGTGTCTTTAAGTAATTTCAATAGGATTTACTTAATAAAATTCTACAAATCAAAGCAATATCTTATGCACGGCTATAGAAAATGAACGCTCAAATTAATGAAAACACGTTTATTTGACAACTGTAGTACAAAAACTATCAAAACACAGTAGGCAAAATATACGTTCTGCGGCTATAGAGTATTTCTCTGCCAAATGAGCAAATGACTGATCTCGACCCTCTCCGAGTTGGTTGAAACTTTGCACATGTCTTCGGAATTGGTGACGATGGATTTTCCGCCGGTTAAGGGAATTTTTTGAATCAAGACATTTTTTTCAAAAGGGCGTATGTGATTTGTCATGCGTATTTTTCAAAAAATCATAACTCGAAAACCGTTGGTTGTAATAAAATCAAAAATTAAACTTAAAAATCAATTAGCAAATCTGTCCAACGTACGATTTTTATAATTTTTTTTTCAAAAAGGCTTTAAGTCATACGAAGAAGAATAAAAGTTATTCTACGATGGAGCAACTTAAGATAAAAAAGTTCTTAGAAGTAAGAAAAATTCAATTTTTTTCTAATATATTGTTTTTACATAAATAACCATATTTTAATAATATAATACGGGTTTTCTAGTGATTTTAAACAAAAATGCTCTTGGTAAGTAACATTCTCAATGTATCCGTTTTCGAGATAATTTGAAATTAATGTCGAAAAAATGGCTTCTTCCATGAAAATATCCCTTTTTCAAATGTTAGTCGTGATCGTCCATCTGCAAAAGTATTCTTTTTAAATTGTACATAAAATTTTCTACAATATATTTTTTATTACCGAGAATACTAGACAAACTGATTCCTGCTATTTACTGTAGGTAACACGACAAAATTTGCTGCTTTTACTTACAGTATATTATGAAACAAAAATAATTAGTAATCATGTTAGTGTACAAGCGTATTTTGTTCAGGTAGAAACATAATGTATTCAATTAGTTAAACTGTTTATACCAGTAAGAATACAATTGTTACGCCCATTTATACCTATTACCTATTCATGCATTCCCTTTGGTGTTGAAAGAAAATATAATTTACATGCATACCCCTGCACATACCAATATTTCAAAAAAGTACCTAAAGTGCGTACCTAGTACGTATAAAAAGGATTACATTACAAAGTCATGACATCAGTTTAACAGTGTCTTTCATAAGTAGCGTAAAGTGTAAAACAATTTGAAGTGGAACTCGAAACAAAGCATTGTTGTAAACCTTTTCGTGAAATCGGGAGACGGTGTTCGCCTAAACTTAGAAATTTAACTGACAAGTTAATTGAAAAACTTTTATCCATGCAGTGTACGGTCCATTTGGACACGTCATTAAGAATGTGTGATTCATGTCGGTTATATTCGTATCGTCATAATCCTGTCGAAAGAGTGGAGCAACCAGAAAACGGTGGACATGACGAAGCACCAACCACATCACGGAACGATTTGGAGGAAATACCATCGGCAGCTTCAATTACCTACCTCGGCATCTTCTCAGGACAGTGACCTACCGGATTATTCCAGGATACACAACATTGAGTTATTCAATAATGGAATTGCAGGAATAAATGTTTCTCCGATATCCATTAGAGAATTTAAGAACGATAAATACCGTCCTCAAAAATTTGCCGAAATTGTAGCAGGTATTAGAAAATATCTATTCAGCTTACCACCACAAGAAGAAGTCGAAGAGTTAGCTACATTGAAAACAAAGGTTGTGGAATATGATGAAATCATTTCCAAATTGAAAGAAAAATTCGAGCAAACGAGCAAATTTGAAACATACAAATACCTTGCATTACAAGCAAAAGAATTGGCAGCCGAAAATGGAGTATTGGCTACCCCCAACGACAGATCGGGGAATCGTTTGAATCCGGATATAAAGAATCAATGATACAATTTTTTGACGAGGACGACATCAGCAGAGCCATGCCGGGACAAAAAGATTATGTCTCTGTAAACACTAATGGTAAGCGTCAACAAATTCAAAAACGGTAATTACTTTCGTCACTTAGAGAAACTTTCACTCGTTTCAAAGAAGTCAGTGAACATAAAATTGGATTTAGTACTTTTGCAGCATTACGACCAAAACATTGTAAATTGCTAAATGCTTCAGTTTCTCACAACGTTTGTGTTTGCGCAATTCACGAAAATATTGATTTAATGCTTCACAGTTTAAAAAAAATATTCATTCAACACTGATTGTAATCAACATTTTGAGAAGTTATTGTGTAATTCATCATCAAGATCAAAATATTGTTACCTCCGTGAATGCGAAAATTGTCCCACGCTGTCAGAATTTGAGATAAGATTTTTAAAAGAACTTGAGAAACATAACTTGTCTGAGATATCGTTCGAACAATGGATTACAACTGATAGATGTAATTTAGAAACGCTATTAAAACCTGTCGATGAATTTGTTGTATATTTGAGCGAGAAATTAGAAAAACTATTAACTCATGATTATATAAAAACAAAGCAATCTAAATTTTTAAAAGATACAAAGTCTTTATTGAAAAAAGGAGAAGTAGTTATTATTTGCGATTTTGCAGAAAATTATTCATTTGTACTTCAGGAAACAATTCATCCGTTGGTTATTTATTATATGGAGTCAGAAGTGCTTAAAAATCTAAGTTTTGTTGTAATATCAGAAGTTCATGATACAATTGCGGTACAAGTATTTATTTCTAAATTACTAACGTATTTAAATCAACTAATGAATATAAAAAAGGCCATTTTTATGTCTGATGGGGCTGCTTCCCAATACAAAAATAGAAAAAAATGTGCAAGCCTCTGCAAGTTTAAAGAGAAATACAACATTGATTTGGAGTGGCATTTTTTCGCAACTTCACATGGTAAGGGACCATGTGATGCAATTGGCGGCACATTAAAACGAATGGCAACAAGAGCAAGCTTGTCCAAACAACATGAACATCCAATAACAAGTGCGAAAACTTTGTATGATTGGGCTATTAAGTGAAATCAAGAAAATATCACAAAAATATCATTTTGCTATGTTTCACAAGAAGAATATGAAGAGGGAGCTGCAGAATGGGGTGGTAGTTATCAGCAAACAAAAATGATTCCTGGTACACAGAAATATCACTCCTTCATTCCAGTTGCAGAGAACAAAATCGCTGCGAAAATATTTTCAACTGACGAAATACTGAGTTTTCATAATATTTATAGGAATGTTAGGAAATAGTGTTTGTAAAAATGTAAACACATTTTTTTTTAAATAGTAGAAAAAAATAAATAAATCATGTATGAACAAAAATAAACTCAAAATTTTTATTTGGTAATTAAGATTCGTTAATTTAGTTAATTAAGAAGATGTTCAATCTTCTTGGTGTCAAAAGAATAGTTGTTGAAAATTTTATGTACAATTTGAAAAAAATACTTTTGAAGATGGACAATCACGACTAACTTTTGAAAAAGGGATATTTTCATGGAAAAAGCCATTTTTTCGACATTACTTTCAAATTATCTCGAAAACGGGTACATATAGAATGTTGCTCACCAAGAGCATTTTTGTTTAAAATCACTAGAAAAATCGTATTATATTATTAAAATATGGTTATTTATGGAAAAACACTCCTTTAAGACGCAATTTTATTACAACCAACGGTTTTCGAGTTATGATTTTTAGAAAAATACGCATGACAAAACACATACGCCCTTTTGAAAAAAATGTCTTGAGTCAAAAAATTCCCTTAACCCGCGGAAAATCCATCATCATCAATTCCGAAGACATGTGCAAAGTTTCATCCAAATCGGAGAGGGTCGTGCAAGATTTTGACTTTTTCCGGCTGATTTCATCTGGAAACGCTCTATAGAAACTAGTCGCAGTATATACTTGAAGTAATGTTTAAAAATATGGTTTCATATCGATAACAAAAGCTGATTAACCAATAAAACTTATGTGGCGTAGTAATTACTGACTCACTTTTTAGCCATAAAGATCAAATAAATAAATTTGAATGAGACTCCCACTATTAACAGTAACAGTTCGTTTTTGCTAAATACCATCAAAGAAATATTAATAGCTATTCTAAAATTAAACGAAATATCACAGCGTGGATTCCACGAAAACTCTTTCGAGAGTCTCTTAAATTTGTTTACAGACTTGCGGTCAACGGATGAAAAATTGGTTGAAGATTTTTGTGAGTAAGAGTTCGCAGAAGCGTTTCTATACCTTTTCAATCTATCTTGATGGAGGTATGAAGTTTATTGTGGAGGTCCTATCTAGTTTTGTAGGTAAAAGCAAGCCAAGATAACCAGATATTATGAATCGAATATACATGAACATCTAATCCGAATCGTATATTATACTTTGATCAATTTTTATTTCTAGCATAATAAAGATCTAAAATTCTTTCATGCACTCTTCAAATTACAAAATAGTCGCTTGGGCATTGATACATAGTTAATGCTACGATCTTACTTAAAATTCAGTTTATCTATTGCAGACTATCGCTCTGTTACAAACGAACTAAAAACCTTTTCAGAATCAAGTTTAAATTAGCATTTTTTCCGTATCGAACAATGTACTGGATAACATGTGCCGTGTCTCTTCACATCACAACTTCTCTCATCAAACCTATTGCTCAGGTGATAAAAGCGAAAATTTGTATCGCCCTCCGAAATCGCAACGAAGTTTTCGGTCATCAAATGTTACTAACCAGAACCGTCCTTCAGCTCCGGTTTATTTCACCACGCAAGAAGCAGTATAGCAAAGAATTAAATTGCATTCAAAAGCACATCAATTCAGTTCGCCTCATCAAACACACATTTTTCGCACTTTTTGGTATCGCAACTCTTTTCCAATCGTTTTTTCGCTACTCTCCTGAGTTTTGCAGAATAGTCCGCTCTAATGCTATCATGGCAACCTTCTTAATGCTTTCACCATGCAGAGGGCACCCTTTTTTATCGAAACTTTCCGAGCGGCCAAACTTCTACTCGTTCGTTGGTTGGCGAAACTTTTAACACATTCCGATAGTTTTGCACCAAACAGTGAAAAGTTAGCACTCACATTTCCCATTTCCCTTGCTGCCGTTCCTCGCTTTAACTTTGAATAGTGGGTATCTCTCTCTAAGGCGAGGAAAAAACTAATAACTCAATATAGTTGCACAAGGAGAAAACATAATTCAAAAACTTTCCACCGGCACCGAACCGATTCGCGTTTGCTCCAGGATTTGGCTTTGGTAGTAAGCATGTTTGGTTGTCCGCCCGATCGTCCATCATCGGGTTGGGTTGGCTTCTTTCCGGTTTGGTGTGCTCTCTTTCCCCATTCGCTGCCTTCAGGTCATGTGCTAAGTGGCTACTAAAAGGCTTTGCCCTGGTTCGATGAAGGGTGTGCCATCAATCTGCTACCACTGCTACTTCGCAGGTATGTACACGGCCAGCCACCCAGCGCACAAAGTTTCGCCGATATCGTGCGTGACTAAGAACTATTACCGATGGCTACAGCGTTGTCCGGAAGTCGAAGAACAGAAATCCTAACACGACCATCGTTGCCGCCGCACTCACTTACCCAACGAATACCGATGCTCAGACATAGCAGGGACTTGCTTTCGGTCAGATAACGGTAGGCGATAAGCGAAAGCCCTTCGAAACTAGCTGGCGGTAGATAGACCGTGGAAAAAGCCTTGAAGCTATCACATATTTAAAGAGAGCACGGTATCCCTGGCAAGTAAAATTTAAGCTGTTGACGATAGGATATAGCGGAGTTTTTCAATGTTGCTGTTGCTTCGAATTGATGCGATATTTAAGCCAAATATTAATGTAAGTTTTAATGATAATTAATTACATTTGAGTCATTCCATCCGAAGTGTCCGAAAAAATGGACAAACTTGTAATTTACATTCTCGAATTTGGACCAAAATTTGAGGAATTGTCATCAATCCCAAGTTTGTATAAATCTTAACTTTGGTGACTTTTTTTTTAATTAAACCGCCAATTTGTTGTTCTTGATATAAAAAAATACCTTTTTCGATTGCGGATACATAGTTACTGTCATATCTTAAAAAAGCCTGTTGATCAGTTTTTACGGAATAATATTCAATAAATCTTGCTATGTACTATTTCTGGGCGGAAGTGTTTCCAAACATGGTATGTTTGTATTCAACAAATAAAATTGTATTTATCGTCAAATAAGTAAAATTTCGTTAAAAAAATTCTTATTCCATTACTCAAACTTTCAACATAGAAAACACTTGATAACTCGAGGTTTTCATAGTCGTACCTATGAAACAGTATTTCGAGTACAGTTTGTTTGGGCCAAGCGTGAAATAGAACTATATTTTTCAAATACCGAAAAAGAATGTTTGGTAACACTGGTTAGGGAACATCCATTAATTACGTCTCGCAAAAAGCGACTTTTTAAAACTTCTTAAAATTTCTTCAGCAGATTGACTTTTCTTGTTTTAGGTCCATCGGATGTATGATACTTCAAGTGGCCAGTCCGGAGGAGGTTCCCCAAGGGTCCGTGGCTGGTTATAGGCATTTTTCAATGGAACTATATCAATATGTGTATCGAACTGCTTGAAATTTTCTCAAGCGTTTGTTCCTTGTAATTCTGAGTTCACCAGACAAGTAGGCCTTGGAGTGACCGTTTGTCCGTGAGCCGGTCATTCCGAAACAGGTTCCCGTTAGACCTGGAGTGGTCAAAAACATTTTCTGAAGTAAACCTTGACGATATGGGTATCAAAATTCGTGAAATTTCTTCAGTAGTCCCTGAACCAACCATTCCGGAACAGGTTCTCGTGAGGGCTCGAGTGGCCATAAACATTTTCTGAAGTAAACCCTTGCAATATGGGTATCAAAATTCATGAATTTTCTTCAGTAGGTTATTTTTAAACGTTTCGTGACCATTTGATGATTTGTCCCCGGACTGATTATTCCGGAACAGGTTCCCGTGGGGCTTTGAGTGGCCAGAAAAATTTCAGAAGGAAATTCTGGCAATATGGGTATTAAAATTCATTGAATTTCGTCAGTAGGATATTTGTCAACGTTTTAAGGCCATTTGATTATTTGTTCCTGAAATGTTTATTTCGGAACAGGTTCATGAGTGGCCATAAACATATTCAGAAGGAAGCACTGGCAATATGAGTATCAAAATTCATGACTTTTTTTTTCAGTAGGATATTTCTCAACGTTTTGTGACCATCTTATGATTTGTCCCCGGACTGATTATTCCGGAACTGGTTCCCGTATGGCTTCGATTGGCCACACAGATAAAAAGAAACATTGAATTTTATGCGTTTTCTAATGCACATAAATGGAATGCTAGATTTGGCAGAAATTAATGGGATATTTCATGTAAATTGAGGTCGGATAACGCCTGCATTTAGCCTTTTGTATGACAGATTACAAACATTTTTGTATGTTGTATGGATGATTGCATACAACTTCGCTGTTTACGCCTCCTTTAGGTTGAAATTAAACGAGAGGAAATTTTACGCGCTTGTTAAAATTAATTATTTTTTTCTGTGCATAAATCAAAATTTATGAAATTTCTCAAGTAGGATATTCTCAACGTTTTATGTACATCTGAGGACTTATCAACGTAACGGTCATCTTAGTACAGTTTCCCGTATGCCAAACATTGCCAAGGTTTCCTTTAAAATTTGTTCATGGTCACTCGAGGCTTCACGGGAATCTGATCCGGAATGGCCGGTCCGAAGACAAATCATCAAATGCCCCCAAAACGTTGAGAAATATCTTGATATATTGATACCCATACTGCTAGGGTTTCCTTCTAAATTTGTTCATGGCCATTCGAGGCCCCACGAATACCTGTTCTGGAAAACTGGTTTGTGGACAGATATCCTACTGACTAAATTTCATGAATTTTGATACCCATATTGCCGAGGTTTTATTTTGAAAATGTTTATGGCCATTCGAAGGCCCACCGGAACCTGTTCCGGAATAACCAGTCTGACAACACGTCATCAAAAGGCCGCAAAATGTTGACAGATATCTTACCGAAGAAATTTCCTGAATGTTGATACCCATATTGCTGGGGTTTCCTTCTATATATGTTCGTCGCCACTCTAGGAATTCTGGGAACCTGTTCCGGAATAACCGGTCCGGGGACAAGTTGGCATATTGAGGTATATGGAATAGAAATGTATTTTAAGGAATTATTCCAGAGGTTTTGACAGTCTTTTCCAGAAATTCGCTTGATATTCCCAAATAGTGTCTACATACCGAACCTCAGCCCCGAAAACTCGGATTTACGGGAACCAGATGAATCCACACGGACGTTGCTGCCTATTTCCATAAAGCAGATGAGTTTTTGAATCTAACGGTGAAAACAAAACAAAAATCGGCCAATATTTGCCAGAGTGACAACCATTTGAATTTGGTGGGTACCCGGGTACCCTGTCGGCCTGATTTACGGGTGTTTTATTTTTGTTGGGCACACAACTGCTAGTTGGCGTTTAAATGGCTATACAATCCAAAGCTGGAGAGTAGGGTAGTATTTGAAATTTTGACAACAATTCAATTTAGTATATTGTATATTGTTTTTTTTTTACCTTATTTGAAGAAAGACCGAAGACGGAAACTCTCTAGCGTTTAATTTAGAAAAGATAGACTGCAGCGCCATCTCTGCGGCATGATGTGGAACTAATATGATTTGTCAAAAGACGACCAATGACACACTGAGAAATTTTGCTGAAGACAAAAACTCTCTATAACTACTCTGGATTGCTTTGCTCACACATTGAATTAACCACCTCTATCCATTTGTAGCAGATTCCCGGTGGCCAATGTTACTAGAACCATGTTTTTCCACCACCAATACATTTTTATGACCATATCCTTTCAATATGAATATGAAATATAATTTTTATTTCCTTGACTTTTTTTACGTCGTGTTTTGAAATAACGCGTTCTTTTACGCGGACCGCGTAAAAAAACCGCGTATAAAAATACTTCAGTGTATTTGGCAACACAGCCGTCAAAAAAAAGTTGCATTTTTGACGGATTTTTTGAATGATGGCCTTCAAAAACTATCCAATTACAGAGAACAGAGAAAAACAATCCAACAGATTGCTTGAACACATGATATTTACGGGATATAAGCGACAGAAAAAAAGGATTGTTTTGAATAACGTCAAAAACCGGTGGTTTCACCTAGGGGTGGTGCAGTCGTCACAAAAACCAGAAGAAGCTAAAGAGAAAGCCATACGAATTTTGTACTTTTTTCAATGCTTACGATTGTATAATCATACGTCCGATATAATTTGATTGACAAACTTCGAAAAAACCACAGAGCTCTAGGTTATCTGTATTTGTGTGCTTTAAGTATCGATTCAGATCCAATGCACTCTATCTATTTTATATCACGACCTAATCCTTCTTGACAATATGATCTTTTGCAAGATTGAAGTTGTATGATTTTTGTTTTTTAGGTGGGATAGAAAATCTGCAACCAGACACCTGAAGAACTCAGGGTGTGGGGATGAGGATTCCAACTCCTCGACCCACTAAAAACCCACCCGTGCCTTAAGCTCTGGACCCTCCCCAGAACCACTTTTTGGTATAACTTCTGGGAAGGAGCTATTGTGCTTGTTAAGCGCCCACTATGTCGAACTACTTAGGGCTTTAGTAGTTGGATGGTCCCTGCGACTTGCCGTTGGTCGTTTAGCCATTTTTGCTGGATATCAAGGACAATCTGGCAGGCTGCTAAGCATACCGCGTCCCAGATGTCCCGGTCTTGGCACATCCTCGGGACCAAATTATCCGGAGTCTTGTCTTGACCGCTTACGGCAATCATGCCGGATCTTGTGCCGTCGAAGCGAGGACATGCGAAGAACACATGTTCCGCAGTTTCCTAAACTACTGGATGCATGTGGAGGACTGTGCATGCCCATATTTGTGCAGATATTGTCTAAAACAGCCGTGACCGTAACAATATCTGCGTTAAATGGAAGTTCAGCTCACCGTGTGGCCTACAAACTCGCCCGGTGAATTCCGGTATTAGTCGGTGGGTCCACCGACCTTTGATGGAGTTGTTCCATTCCCTTTGCCACTTAACAATAGATGCGGCTCTAGTGGTCTTCCGAATACCTCTTGTTCCACGTTGTTCGAAGCACTCTACGTCCTCTTTTATCACAATACCTATTGGCTCTATCTCTCCACAATGCTTATGGAGTGCGAGGCGGTTAGCTCTACATCTTCAATGGATTCACCACATATCTCCGCGAACCCGACTATCTTCACCCCGTTCGGGAACTCAAGCCGTAGTAGCTCATCGTACATCGTGTTCCATAACATCGGACCCAGGATCGAACGTTGTGGGACGCCTCCAGTGATCTGGACACGTTTCTGGCCTGCCTCTGTGTTGTATACCAGAACGCGATTCTGGAAATAACTCCCAAGAATCTTGTGCAGGTACCCAGGAACCTGAAGGCGTTGGAGCGAGTCGGCGATAGCCACCCAACTGGTGTTATTGGATTTCTCACGTCAAGGGTGACCACTGCATAGTATCATACTAGTCGCCTCTTGCACTGGATTGCATGCACCGTCGACTTCCCTTTACGGAAGCCAAACTGGTTATTCGACAAACCGCCTATACCCTCCGTGTATGTTGTCAGTATGTTGAGGATTACCTTCTCGAGCACCTCACCCGCTGTATCCAAAAGACATGTGATCTATATGCCGATGGATCTCCTGGTGGCTTCTCTGTCTTTGGTAGCAACACAAGGTTCTGAATTTTCCAGGCGTCCGGGAAGGCGCCTTCGTCCAGACACTTTTGCATCACCACCCTGAACATGGCCAAGTTGGCCAAGAAATACGCTGGTATGTCGATAGACTTCTGGAAACGGGGTTTATGGACGGATGAGAGTAAGTTTGAGCTATTGCAATTAAATTCGCTGGAGAGTTTGGATAGCTTCTGGTGATGTACACAAGGATTGGTACATCCAGAAGACAACGAAGCATGGAGGTGGGAATGATCCGAAATATATAGAAAAGCAGTGAAGCAAGAAGCAGTGTTAAAGGCTAAGGGGGGGTAATACTAAGTATTGAAAGTAGAAGAATAAAGTCAAAGGCGTAACGTAGATTAAATAATTTAGGTGTTTGATTTATTTTATCCAGCTTTGAAATGTGTTGTATGATTTATTTTGTTCAACATTGTACTTTTGCCAACCCACCGTCCCATAAGAAGAGCACTTGCGTTTGAATGTTTCGCTACAATGGTTTGTTTCTCTAAGATAGTGCACGCCAACCCTTCTTTCGAGAGTTGTACACAATTCCACTGATTTTTAAAAAAATGTTCCGTTTGATAATTTAATGCACTTGATAGTTAGATAATGGCTAATGAAGTTTGTTGTGCCCAGTTGGAAAAGAACCAGTTCTAAAAATCTTACT
Organism: Aedes japonicus; assembly: GCA_034211315.2. NCBI lineage: Eukaryota > Metazoa > Arthropoda > Insecta > Diptera > Culicidae > Aedes > Aedes japonicus. Next base: position 3,726 of record JASCZW010006445.1, on the reverse strand, counting down.
CTTATCCTTACGATGGACATCAATATCGCTTAAATTTAACAAATTCTACTTAAAACTATAAAATAATCCGAACTTAACATCTTCATCCTCAATCAAGATCTACAAACCCCCAACCCCCAACAAACCGATCTTGTTTTAGCTCCACTACTCTGCCGTTTCTCTGCCAGTTTTTGCGCCCACGCACACAGCTTGGCTAATTTTCATCAACTTGAATTTAATCTTTTTATGTAAATTAGCTCGCTTTCTTAGCCGCGCACGGTTCGTGTCATTCTTCATTCTCGTGCTGTTTTTGGGGGCGAGGGTTGGGCCTACAGGCCAAGTGCTGTCTAGGCGGCGGACGGACGGAGGTGTTGACGGCCATGATGCTGCTGAGCAAAAAGTTGCTCGTTCCGGCACCAGTCGGTTAACGCCAACCGGAATGATGATGGTGCGGTAAAGCGTGCGTCAACTCGAATGAACTTCCGGTCGGTGTCAGCCCTTGCGATGAGAACTTCAGAACTCGTTTGTAGCAGAATAAATCTCGCGAGCGGGAATGATAATTTAAGGAATTTCATAACATGGCACAAAAAAAAAATATGCCGAAGAATGCGAAAATTAGTTACTGAACATTACTCAGGGGAATTTTCATTCTGGCGGTTTTTCTTCACAGCATCAAAACATCTGTTCGGTTTAATTCAATTAAAACTTTCACATGACTTGCTAAGTTTTTAATTTTGGTTGTTAATCAGCATACATATTAACGCATTTGCATAGAATAAGAATTTCCACGTATGAAAACAGACTCAGAGGAAAATGAAAGATTGTCAGAGTTTGGCAACCAGAAGCTAATAATTTTGAAACCAGGCGTTAGTAAATTCGGTTTAAAGTAACACTTTCAGCATTGCCATCCTTGAACTCCAACCCCCACTGTATTTTGAATGTTTATTTTTTCTGTTTTCCTGTAGAAAAGAGTTGGACCAATACGATTGAGTGGGCCCAAACAAAAGTTGTGTTTATAAATAATCAGTTTTGAGCGCTGTCTCTGCAGTTTTGAGCGAATGTCTCTGCCTATTATTCTTCAAAACAAAAGAGCCAATTTTATCCAACATCGCCCGTAGAACGATGGGAATACAATGCCGGTGCGATGTTTTGGGATTTAAAAGAAAATATAACGAAAGAGACGTTAGAAGAGGTGGATGCTCTTTGGTAGTATTGCAACAATTTATTTCTTGTCCTCAAAACCAATCCCTTATGAAAACGCCAATAAATTGGAAAGTCATTATTAAAATGCTCCAATTGTAGCTGAAATCCGATAGCTTAAGAAGGCTGAAATTGGGCTGCCTTTAAAACGTATGTCCTCAACCCCTCTGAGACAGAAAATTTCAAAATTCAAATTGATGATACTCCATCGTTAGCCATCGGATTTTATTGCGGTATTTTGCAATAGTTCACAATTATGTCCTAGTTTATAGATCTACACTGGTTATTTTGAAAAATTCCGTAGTTCCGGATTCCAAGGTGGGAGTACTGGGGTAAGTACATTTTTAGTAGAGAAACATGGCATGCGGCATATCAAACTTCATAATTTTGCAAAACAAGGTAATCAGAAGACAGTTTGAAGATTTCTGACCATACTGGCCACTAAAAGAGGCCCTGCAGGATCCGAGTTCCTCCATAAAAGTGACCATATTCAAATCGTTGCCAACACCTGGCTTGCGACACATCAAACTTCAGGATTTTGCAAAACTAGGTCATGAGAAGACGTTTTGAGAATTTCTGGCCATAACGGTCACTTGGGAGGCCCTGCGGGATCCGAATTTCTCCGGGAAAGTGGCCATATTCAAATCTTATCCAAAACGCGGCATGCGACATATCAAACTTCATGATTTTTCGAACACTTAGGACACTTAGCACACAATTCCTTCGGGAAAGAGGCCATATCCAAATCGTTACCGAAACCTGGCTTGTGACATATCAAACTTCATGATTTTGCAAAACTTAGACATCAAATGACATTCTTAGGGTGTCTGTCCATACTGGCTACTTGGCGTGGCCCTACGGAATCCGAGTTCTTCCGGAAAAGTGTCCAAATTGAAATCGTTTCCAAAACCTGGCTAGTGACATACCAAATTTAATGAATTTAATTTAATGATGATATAATATGGATCAAGATCCTTTTCCACCCAGGCTGAATCCGGATCCACGATGCTCATATTGACAGATTCCGAATCATTCAAAATTTCACTCAAAAATAATTCACACTATCGAACAATACAAAAACAAAAACGAAAATCCCGTTTCAACCGCAAAACCACAGTATTTGTTATGACATAAGCTCTTCGAACTATGCTTGTCTCGGTTAGTGGTCCATGCCCCAACTAAACAACTACTATCAACAAAAGGATACTGTCGAGCTGGAAAAGACACGCACATTTTAGAGCACCAAAGCGTAACGAAATTCAGAAAAAGAGTACGAAGAAGACGGACGGATTACGAAACTGAAGCGATGTTAACTTTTTTCAATCGATCCTATGTGCATAAGCAGTACGATAAAGTTTCCTGGAAAACGATTTGGTTAGATATATGGTAGGAAATTCAAAAAGTGTCCTCCGGAGACAAAATTTCGAAAAATCATAAAGTTTGATACGTCGAAAGCCAAATTTTGGAAAAAAAAATTGAATATGGCCTCTTTGCTGGAAGAACTCGGATGCCGCAAGGCCTCCCTAAGTGGTCAGTATGGTCAGACACCCTCAGAATGTTTTCCGAAGGCAAAGTTTTGCAAAATCATGAAGCTTGATATGTCGTAAGGCAGGTTTTGGAAAAGATTTGAATGTGGCCTCTTTCCCGGAGGAACTCGGGTCTCACAAGGCTTCTTAGGTGGCCAGTATGGTCAGATACCCTCAAAATTTCCTCCGAAGAACTAGTTTTGCTAAATCCTGAAGTTTGGTGTGTCGTAAGCCAGGTTTTGGAAAAGATTTGTATATGATCTCTTTCCCGGAAGAACTCGGATTCCGCAGGGCATTCCTAAGTGAACAGAATGTCAGATACCCTCAGAATGTCCTCTGAAGATAAAATATTGCCAAATCATGAAGTTTGATATGTCGCAAGTCTAGTTTCGGTCTCGATTTGTATATGGCCTCTTTCCCGGAGGAACTCGAGTCTCGCAAGGCTTTTTTAGTGGCCGCGCGCCAAGGTAAGCCGCATCTGATAATGTGCGACAATGCAACTACGTTTGTCGGAGCAAAACGTGAGCTGACTGAGTTGCATCAAGGACACCAACACACCATCCCTCCCCGCACACCTAACTTCGGTGGTCTGTGGGAACCTTAGGTTAAATTGTTTAAAGGGCCCTTCAAAAAAGCGGTTGGTACCAAAGTGCTGAAAGTGGATGTTCACTATTCTAGCACAAATCGAAGCGGTACTTAACTCTCGCCCACTAACTTGAATAAGCAACGATCGCAACGAGTATGAAGCTCTGACTCCAGGGCACTCTTTAGTCCAGCGGCCACTAGTCGTCATCTTGGAGTCAGATTTTCAGAACGTTCCCACCAACCGGCTGACGAAGTGGGAGAACACGCAGCAAATATTTCAGCATGGTGGACTGGGTCGTCCTCCAGTATCTATCATATTCGCATCGGTACAATGGTCCTACTCAAGGCTGAGAATGCCCTCTCCACTGAAGTGGCACATGGTAGGGTTACTAAAGTCTTTGAAGGGTCAGGCGGCAATATCCGCGTCGTCACGCTT